>JASXSY010002107.1:0-240182 GCA_034509805.1 Sipha maydis
GGAGAAGAAAATTAATATAATATAGGTACTTAAAAAATAAAAATAAAACCGTAAATTGTTTGATGGTCAAAATTTCTCTTGAAATAATAATGTTCTTAAACACATAGATGATAAATGTACATTTAATAATACTTTGTATTATATTATTCATCTATACGAAATTAATCTGCACGTAGCTGCGTGGCTACGGAAAACAAGTTATAATAATATATCAGCATAACTCTAACTACTGTGCATCGCACTGCATACATTACACTTTTGCAGGTTTCTTCGACATGCACAAACATACACACACACACGCACGCACGCATATTTTACACGTGCATTATTTATGCACGAAAAAAATGTCTTGATTTCGCATAAATAAGATGTTTCTTACACTCACGTATCGTAATATATTATTTAATATGTTACACGTGGACGCGCGAATGTTCGACTCCCAATTTTATCGACCACCGTGAGAAATTCGAGCATAAAATGCACGTCATCATTATTCATGTCTACAATCGTTGGAAATAGAAGAGAAGAATACCTTCAAATCGCTTTGTTATTAGTCCATTCGAACACGAGACGCGTGCGTTATGTGTATTAGACAATATGTATTTATATATACGTATATTTAGATGTTTAAATCTATACGCACTTCTGGTATATATTCTGTGTATATAAATGTGAGCTTGAACGCGTCTGCGAACATGTACTTGCAGTACTCCGTAGATTTCACACAGTTATACACTGTCACACGCTCGACGCAAAATCCATAGACATCATAATGTTTGATATCATATAAAATTCGGCATATGATGAAGACAAACGTAATTCTTCGATTCTTCTTCTTCTTCTTCTTCTTTTGCCTCGCCTTATTCCCAACTATTTGGGGTCGGCCACCCTTGTCCTACACCTCCACTTTACTCGGTCAATCACATCTCCTCTGCACACACCGACAGCCCTCATGTCATTCTCCAAAGTCTCCAACCATCTCTTTTTTGGTCTTCCTCTTCCTTTTTTCCCTTCAACGTCCATCTTCATAACCACTCTTACTGCATTCGTTTCCTCTCGCCTCATCACATGCCCAAACCATCTCAACTTATTTTCTCTCATCTTGTCCACAATTGGCGCTACACCAACACTACCTCTCACGTAGTCATTCCTTATTCTATCTTCTCTTGTCACTCCACTCAACACAAACGTAATTCTTCGATTACCATATGAAATATATAATGATGACACATGGCAGGTGATATATTATTACGAGGTGGAGAATCTTTTTGAGTCAAGTGCTAAATTTTTCCAGACAAGATTTTGAAAATCGTTCAAGTACCCAAAGGAAATTATATTTTCCAAGGATAAAAATAAGATCACAGATGTATTAGATTATTTTTACTAAGTAGATATATAAATATATATTTTTTTTTTATTTATTAAAAATGAAAATGTATCAATATATTACATGTTACAACAAGTTAGTTATAAATAAATAACAATAATAATAGCAATTTAATTTAGAGTTATATATATAATAAATATACTCTGTGTTTGTGTTATGATGTACGGAATATGTGCTGTGTGTGTGTGTGTGTGTGTGTGTGTGTGTGTTATGGAGTATGAGTTATAGGGAGTGTTATTTTGTTTATTAGGGATGTTAAAACAGTAAGAAGAGGGTTAAGTATAGTGTAACGTGGTCGGGGGTGACCAGTTAAATATATGATATTCAGGGAGGGTTTTCTGGTCCCTTTGAATATATTTTACCGTAGCTTTGGGAGCATAAAAGGAAGATCTTAAGATTACAAATAAATGTAGATTGGTTCAAATGATTATTAATGGTTTAATACGTAAAATACCTTACAAGAATGGACTTCCGGAGTTCGGCTATCTCGGATGGACGTCGTGGCCGAACTATGTTTTACATTTTCGGCCTTAGCCATCGGATTTACAATATTATACATATGTGATATATGACCCAGTTAGTTCATAATGTCCACTCAGCAATATACATATTATATACAATTATGTAACAATCGTTACAATAGATTTTAGTTCGTCGAGGAATTTGGTGACGATGTGTAGAGATTGATCGGGTGGTGGTCTGTTAGCTGCGATTTCGGCGTATGACGGTTTTCCTTTTGAGTTTCGACTGGAGGCTTCATTTCCACTTCTTTGAGATGGAGGTGGTATAGGCGGTATAGCAAGTGTTGGAATAGGTTGATGTTCCTAATTTATTTTTTTAGCTATAGGTTTGGTGTGGTTTAGTATTTTTTTAAGAGATTGGCATCCTTTATAGTTTGCAGTGTGATTTCCACCGCAATTTGCACATTTTGCGGATTCCTTCCGTTGTTTTGTGCATTCGTCCGTTGAGTGTTTTGATCCGCATTTTACACAGCGTGGATCGTGATGACTATAATTACGTGTGTGTCCATATTTTAGGCAATTATGACATTGAGGAGAATCAGACCGTCTTTTAGGATATTCGAATTTCACTATTGAGTTTAATATTTTTGTTATTTTGATATTTCTCGATTATTGTTGTTGCGGGCCAGGCCTATGTTAAATAGAGGAAGTGGTAACTTGTTCGTGTGGTGTATTATTTTTGAGATACTGTTGACTTTGTGCCCTAGATCACTAAGGTAGTTTATAATATCCACGGTAAGCGTGGAGTGGTGAAGGTAGCGTAGCACAACTCGGAAAGGTTGTGAGGAACGGGGGAGATAAGAATGGTAATCGTAATTGGCTTCAACCAGATATGATTTAATGGCCATCCAGTTTTCGCGTGTGTTTGATCGAACGATAATATTAGATCTATTAGCTTTGCATGTGAAACCCTCTGGTCCCACTATGCTAGTTAAATCTTTTTTGAGGATTATAAAATCGGTAACGTTTGTTAGTACGATATTTGGGAGTTTTATTTTACTCAGTTCTGGCGAGGTCTTGGTAGTTTGTGAGGCGTGCTGAGATTCTGTTTGTACGAAAACATTGTCTTGTTCCTCCATTTCTAGAACTTCGAAACGATTTGGTGTTACAAAAACTTTGTTTTTCTTATCCACGTAGGTCGGGGAGTTTGAGGAGGTCGACGAGAGAGCTCTCTTTGTAGGATTTTCCATAGTTTTCTTTTTACGAACTGTATTTTTGTTTAGAATAACAATTGGTGAAACCGTGGCCATTACACGTTTTTAATGCCTCGTTGCAATAATTAAATGGAAAGATAAGGTACGATACGCGACGCATTACGAAACTACGGCGGCGCACTAGTTATCGCTTCGGCTGTCTGAGCCCGACTATATATATATATATATATATATATATATATTTTTATTTTTTTTGCAATTTAATAAGTTATGTCTTATTAAATATCCTTCAATATGGTGAATTATACTTAATTATATTTTGCTGTTTCTTAGGGAATAAAGTTTTGATGTCAGGTGTGTGCTTTCTCATTTTTAGTGAAACCCAAGTAGCAATTGTTTCATCGGTAAAACAATTTCTTTTCTTCGATTTAATTTAATTTGTTATGGTGAATAAACTTTCACAAGCATAAGTTGACGAAAAATTTGAAAGTGTAAGGAATAAAATAAATTTTAAAATGTATATAATTGTAACTTTATATAAATAGCAACAATTTTTTTGAGCCAAATTTTTAATAATTTCGATTTTTTCGCGTGCCATTGAAATTTGGTCAACTCGTGTCATAGGTACGCCACTCCTGGCAAATAGGATAAAACTGCATTTGCTAGTTCATAAATCAAACTACTAAGAATATTATGTTGTATAGTGTAAGATATTTTTTTAATTACAGCAATTCGTGTTTGCAGAAAATATTAGATACTTTTGGTGGTTAAATAGGTAATATTTCCAATAGGTACGAGATGTTGCGATTAGTGGAAACGGCCTAAAGTTGATTGACGGTTGTGGTCTCTTAGAGAGGCTGGAGAATATTATATGGAACGTTTCTTTATCTTTAATATATCGCAAGTTTTTTATTTTCAAGAGGAATATAACTGTCGTGTACGCCGATCAAACCGTACATATAGGCACGAACACACAATTTGAATTAAGGTAGCATTTAAATAACGCGTATGTTCCAATAGAGGTCGAGTCATACGACTACTACAGAAGACTCATTTTATTCGTTAAAATTGTTTTCGTTTTTAGTCTTCTTAATTATTAGTCTTGACCTAATTCCAGATATTATTTGTCTACGGGCTAATTAAAAACATAAATAAAATGATTGTTATACAATTGTCTACTTACATTAAAATAGTATATTAACTTTCTTTCTGATACGACATGAATATACGTTTATTTTAGTGTGTCTTATACTTCCTGTGACCTAAATTAATGTTATTAAAATTGTATAATACTACATAACTTTCGGAATTAGAATCGATTTTAATATAATTACCATAATATCCAAAAACTCCCTTTCAATATTGCCAATTATAATAACCAATATTGAATAATCGTACAGCATATAATATTAACGAAATAAATTAAACAATTTATTACGTCCTCTCCAAAATAAAAATATATGCTACTCCAGCCAAATATTACGTCATCGCAAAATCAATGTACCCATTAAAATGTCTGCTTGGATCTACTGGGTCCGTAGATTGTACTCATGAATTGATTCAACGATAAAAAAAAAATGAGTATACTGTGCGGGTTACAGTCATTACGACCAATTAGGCACTTGTTTGCTTACGTTTTTTCTAAAGGAGTTTACGTGTAAAAATTGCCGCTCTTTTACCTCACGATTCTATGTTTGAAAATGAAACTACCACAGACCTGTTTGTAAACATTTTGATAGCAGTCGGTTATTAACAGTCATCTGAAACGATTGTCCAAATCGACCGTAGTAGACGGAGTAATAAATGTCCACAGAACGACAATAAATTGTAGCAGCAGCGTAGCTGGATCTCAATTAAGGAGAGGGTGATTTAAAAATTGCAATACACCACAAAATATTACGTCTAATCACGTAATTCTGTCTTTGCGAAAATGTAATTAATTATATTTTTTATTTTTATTTTTTATAATTATATTTTCTCTTTTGAAACTTTTTCCAATTTGTTGGTAAAATATAGTAGATTATAAATATATAAATACATCTTTATGTGCATTTAAAAAGACCAAACCAGTTAATCATTCCTCGACCGTCTTTGATTTTCACCAAGTTTTTAATCGAACAGAAAAAACAACAGCATAAAAGCAGAAAAAAGTGTCCAAAATGTATAACATATTTTATAAATATCAAGTAATAAGAATTCTTATTATTATATAATTATAGTTATTAATATCTAAAAAAATAGAGTTTAATACATAGTCATAACTGAAGTGTAATGAAACCAATAGTCTGAGTATCTTAATACCACGGATATAAATACTATACTAGTTTATAACCTATATGCTATAGATTTTATATGTGATTAAAACAAAACATTTAAATAAACATAAACATCTACGCCTCAGTCACGCCCTGAATCTTAGCACAGCGGTTTTGCATCAACTCGGAACAGTTGAACTTCATACGGTTCTTCGAAGAAATACCACCGTTTTCGCTTAAAGTACACGTTTTGAATGTTCGAAATGAATGCACAAAATTATGACGCAACGCATAAAATAAAATATTATAATAATCAAAACAACGTCAACAGTCGTGATGTAATCGCAACTGCTCACCTTTGGTTTTCCTTTACCCGCAAAAGATTTTCGTCGAACGTATACCGTGCAGAACGATGATCTAAAGGTATCGGTTGGTCCAATGAAGAAAAAAGAATAAAAGAAGGAAAAATTCGTTAAAACAGCAGTTTGCCAGTCCGACATGTCCTCGGGTCCGTCGAGTGAAAACCGTTGGACCGGTTGGTACTTGGCACGCGTGTGCGTTGATGACGATGATGACGTTACGACGGTAGACCCGTTCTCACGGGAAATTTGCGCCGTGATCATCGTCACGAATGGGGAGGTGGGGTCCTAAGCCGTCTCGCGCGCGCAACGTTTGCGTAATCGTCTTAAACGGCGCATTAGCACCGCACAATATTTTCGGCGCACCGTACGTCGCCGTTGCTGCTGGTCCCCCGGGCAAACGCATCGTCATATAGGTAACGCCGTGTTTTGCATGAATAATCTGCACTACAGTCGGCACACGTTGTCGTCGCCGTCGTCGTCGCATTATCGATTCGCCCGATGAGCCCGAAAGATTAGCGGCACCCCCGTACACAGCCAACGGCACGGGTGGATGTTGATGACAAGGGGGGGAGCACTAGGTCAAGTGCCGGCCGCGTCGAGAAAAATAATATTTAACGATCAATCAGAACTAAGTAATAGAAAATGAGAAAATTAATTGTTGACAGCAAAATATTGTCATATTAATTATTTTTTTTAATTTTTGGGGGGGAGGGTCTTAGACATCCTTGCGTGCGTCTACGATCAGTTGTATCAAATCATTTCATCGACAAAGTACCCCGGCCGTAAAAGAGATGGACCCCTCGGTCAATGGTGTGCGCGCGTATTCGTTGGAAAACAGTCAATCGTTTCACACCGACCACGAACGCGCACGTGTCCTTAGAGGTACAGTACTCGGTGCGCTCGCGGTGTAGGTTGTAATCATCAAAGCATTTACATGTGCGTGGCCGTCTGTACAGCTCGTCATCCTACGGACATCGTACCCGATGCGCGCCAGTGGCATCTAAACTTTTAATTTCGGTGGGCCAGATGATCCGTTGCCGTACACCGTCTCGGCACAAAACTTAATCCGATTGTTTCCGATTGGTTTGTCACCGCGAAATACGTAACAAATCGTTGAAGCGATCGCAAGGTTGACCCGTCCCGGAATGTTTATTTAGACGATGCAGTCTGCCGTGCAACAGCAGTGTCTCGTTTGAAAATGTAAAACACACTGCTATAGGCGTTCGTGTTTGACGGTGTATCACAGTGGCGGCGTGAACGGAGTTGATTTGACGCGGCTGCGTCACGAAAAAAAATAAATAGTGGGTGGGTGTTGAAAGTTGACGTTTGTAATTGAGAATAAGTTAGGGGCTTGTTTTAACGCAATCAATTGAATATTAATTGAATTCACAATAATCAATAGCGCAAAAGTGCCCATAGATTAAGTGTTGAGAATCGTCGACTGCGTCATTGAAATAATAAATTCACGCCGCCACTGGTATATCACTTATGTACGTTTCAGACGGTTGAAAAAAACAATAAATAAATAAAAAAAAACTTGTACAATATGTGCAACACAAACTGAAGTAATATTCGACTGGGGATAGATTATTTATAGTGAATGGATAAGTGAAAAAAAATCGACCGGTTACAAGATAACCACCGCATAATACATACATTTTTAATTGAAAAAACATTAATAATCGCGTGAACGTGTCCGTGAGACGGAGAGATATACTACTGTGTGGTCACGATGAGTACACGCAGCTGAGATCTGCGCCTAAAATCGAAACATGAATTAATGTTCAGCAACAAATCAACGACAAGTCTCTCTAAAAAATAATAACCAGCTTAGCAGGTTATAAAAGTAGTAAAAAGATTATTTTTATGTTTTTACTCGGTTTTTTATGCAATATTTGTATTGTGTAATTTACCATAAAAAGTCACTTGGATTTATGAATGTCACGTATTTTTGTACATGTATATTATTACGTTAACAGTCACAAATTTCCTTTGATTTCATCTTAATTTCCGCCTAGTTCTAACCGTTAGATATAACCGTTTATAGACCGAAGGGCTGGCGAAAAACAATTAAATAAAGATTATTATATTATATTTTCACCCCACGTTCGCCTTCGGAAAATCGAAATCAACCAAATCGAACGTCGTCACGAGAACAATACGTACAAACGCCTACGTCGGCGAAGAGCCCGTCGACAAAGTACGTGTTATTATTGTTATTATTATTATTATTTTAATCGTTAGCGGTTCACAATACACCGATGCATATTAAAATAATCGTACACCCTTCGTTGAATCAACTCATTAATATATCTGTTGTACTCGGCAGCAACGGCGGCGGTCGGTAGCGGACGGGGTTTGATGATGATGAAGTGCTCCGGCGAGAAGTTTTCACGGCTGATGGAAATATCACAATATCCGTCGACGCGCTTACGACGACGACGACGACGCGCCGCCTTCTCCGAACACACACACATGTACACGCGCGCGCGCACGCGCAAATCGACAATCATTTCGCACACACGTTGTTCCTATGTATGTGCTTCTGTGTGTGTGTGTGCGTGTGTGTGTGTATGTGTGTGTGTGTGTGTGTGTGTGTGTGTGTGTGTTTGTGTGTGTATGTGTGTTTGTGTATGTGTATGCGTGCGGGTATGCGAGTGCGTGCGCGTGTGTATACGAACATAACTACTTTGCAACAGATTTACAGATTTAAAGCTAACCCTCTCAATTATGCAAATGGTTTCGCTCGTTTAAAGCTGCTGCAGCCTTTGAATATCGCTGTTGCTGCTTGTAGTGCGTTAGATTAAAGTTTCGTGGCGGTGCCGCGGCGGTCGAGGAGGGAAAGCGTTGCCGCCGCCGCTGAGAAACGGTAAATTTCTAATTATACCAGCCGTATTATTATACAATGGCAGGGGAGATGAACATCGGATGTGTGTGTGTGTGTGTTTTGCTAGAGGGTGCATACGTGTACAAGTATGCGCGTGCGTGAGTTTAACGTTATTTTCTCGGTGTATGTGTTTTCGTGTGCACACGAGTGTACATTTACGTGTGAGCGAGCATAACGTGTGCGCGGATTTGTATAATACATGTATACAACACAAGCGCACCCGGGTCCCGTCGCTCAACACGAACCGTTAATAATGAAAACCTTATCGGCTCTTCAAAAACCCATTTTCTGCGTCGTCATACCTGTATCTGCGCGCGTTTGCCGCGACGGCGACGGCGAAGAGACACTTCTAGCATGCGCGTGCATATGATATTTGTTCGACGAGCGAATCAATTATAATATATACGCGATTCCCGTCGCGAGCGCCTTTCATCCGCGCCCGCCACGGGCGTCGTCGTTTTCGCGAATCGATTCGGCGATTTACCCTCCGACGCCCCCATGCCCACCCGCACCCACGTGTGGTGTACGCTGCGTGGTTGACATCGTCGTTCGTTAGCCGTCGAGGGGACCCGATATCGGACCGCGGATATGGATCGAGGGCGGTGGGATGGGGGGGGGGGGGAGGTTTCTGTTTTTTTGGCCCAAAAGCTTGGACGATCCGCGCGGCACGGTAAAGCCGAGTCGAAACGAAACGTACGAAACTATTTCGATACAAGTATGGTCAACCGTATCGAATCGTCGATCAGCGAGTCTTCGCGTGCTGCGATCGGCGTAATAGCACTTCCTTCTTCGGGTAATTTAATGTCTACGTTTTCGGTTGCTTAATGTGGTGACTTTTCTCGGATCCGTTTCCAGGGACGACACCATAAACCGTTCACTATTTATTTTGCGAACAGCGTTCTATGTTTTCTTTCTTTTTTTTTTTTTTTTTTTTTGACGCCCGTCAATCGTTCAAGAAATTCCAAAACGTGCGCGAGTATAATTTTACGCTCATAATCTATGTATACAAAAATTATTAAACGATTGATATTACCCACTACCACAAAGCTGATGAAGTTAAAATATTGGTTTTGTGGTTTTTTTTTTTTCTTTTCGGTATTCTGAGATTGTGGGTTAGAAAAACCAAAAGTGAACGAGATTCAATTTAAATCCACCTCAATAAGTCGAGTGTACCACACGAATCACGCCACTGATACGTACCGTATTATAATAATATTACCATACGACGATGCATAACACTTAACCGAGATGACGACCCTGTCGGGACATTGGAGACGGACACGTTAGGTAGGCGAGGAAAAATGAAAAACCGCGACAGTACGAATCACGATGTTATACATGTATTATTATTTGTATCATTTCGACGATGCTGTCACACACACACACATATATATATATATATATATATATATATATATGTTTATACGCATATCATATACGCACCACACATCCTTGTTCTATATCCACGGAAATATTGAGTGACAGATATCAATAGTGTGTAAGTGAGTTTGCACTGCGAAGAAGTAGTAGTGGTGTCGTGTGTATATATATCCGTATACGGACAGATCCCGCACAGATCTCCAGGGATTCAACCGCCCGCGCTCGTGAGTGTATACGTTATATTTACGTATATACAGGTACGCGTAAAAGCTACTTTGTCGACGCGCGCGACAGGATTCACATCGTCAATCGATATTTTTCTCTTTCCCTCTTTCTTCCTCCATTTCCCTCTCACTCTCTCTAAAACCTATACATTTTATTACACCTTTTTATGTATTATCATGTACGACCGAACCGTGGCCAATCACCCCTCCAAGCAAACTCCGTCACCAGCCAAGCACACTTTCTTCTCCGCGCACATTCGTACGCAAACGCTTGTGTATATGTGACCCTTAAGCATTTTTTATACATACACAGGACTAAGTGTATACGTTCCGTACTTTGGTTAAAAAAATAAAATGATACATTGAACTCGGTTTGCGATCCCCTTCCCCTCCACCGGGCCATCGACAGGTTACCGCGATGTTTTCTTTAATTGAATTCTATACGCAAACGACATAATAAATTCCATTACGGCTATACTCGTTGGAAATATTTTCTGTTTCACTACTAATCCACAATTTGCAACAATAACGAAAAACAGAAGAAGCTCTGTAGGTAAAGACTCACACTTGAACAATGTACAGTTAATTTAACTTTGAATCGTATAAAAATAAAATATAATACGCATAACGTTCTTCGACTATAGACAATATATATACGCGTGCGACATCAGACATAATGTACGATATTAATACGGTATTAATAACATTCAGTTGCGCTTGTGTTCAGTCACGAAAACATCAAAAATAGTGCAAAATTCATAGGATTATATATACTCAATGGTGTTTATCATACAAAATCACGGGTTGTTATCGTTCGTTATTGAATGCCACAACCAGTGACGTCACTGATTGTTTAATTTACAACCTATCATTAGGTTTCGTCGGTTGATCAACGTTATGAGGGAGTCGCGACTAGTCGTAGAGTGCACACATGTCTCAACAAAACTTCTATTATTTATAGCGTCTTCGTAATATGACATCGTTTCGGTTTTTTCTTCTTTTAATGATTTGACGTCTTTTTTTTAAAACTGAATTTGACGAACACAGTGGTTTTAGTTTGTAAATCAACACGAGTTCCATCGATTTATTTTTTCCCAACGATAATTTCGAATCCCTCGATCGTTTGAAGTATGTAGGTTGAAGTTTCGACAAAGTTTCACCCGCAGTTGGCGTCTTTACGGTTATACGGTTTATATTAATTTTTTTTTAACGTCATGTGCGTATGCATGTTCGTCATTTAAAATTATTAAATATCTAATTTTAACTTTTCTTTGTGTTACGCATAATAAAATATGTTTTTTTTTTAGTTTTTCTAAAATAAACGACTTTCCACGAAACACCGGACCTGCACACGTAATCCTCTTTCATAATTTATGCTATACACCGCATAATCTGCATACGAAATAATTTACGATCAACCATCGGTCACATCGTAATTAGATATTTAAAAAAGTTAACTGCCCAAAACGTGTACGATTAGTTAGATTAATTAATGCAGTAAAATAGAATTAGTGCGCGCGGACGATCGAGAGACAAACTTGGACCGAGTTTGAGACGTCCTAATTTATTATGTATAAAGTACATAAATGTGCGAATATTCGTTATTATAATAAATAAGCGCATCACTCTTGTGACGAATCCCACCTTTCTCTGTCTAAAAATAAAATGTACATCGTACTTTGGCGTTTGATAGGTTTTTCGATCGATTTTCGGAACGACGGTCAGATTTTTTTTGCTCAACAGGACGATCCGGCTCGACTGTCGCAGACACTTAATCATCACCATCGCCCTCCTTCGAGCTCTACCGACGATTACTGCACCCGCATATAATATACCTACTAAAAATACGTGTATACTTCATTCGGATGTGTGTATAGGCGCGCATACGAGTGTAACGTAATATTACCGCACATCGTATATTAAAAACGAACAGGTGCGCCTCAGGTTGATCCTCACAGCTGATAACGAGGTATTTCTCTATAAAAATGGTTCGCATATTAAACATAGGTACATACGATTATAGACGCGGTGACTCGAATTTTTTTCTAGACGACCGGTGCAATTTCCCGTGAAAAATTGTGATAAAAAATAAGTAAAATGTGTGTGTGTGTGTGTGTGTGTGTGTGAGTGCGCCTTAGTGTGTTGAAAATATACCGTACGGTTTGAGTGCTTATGTAAATATATAATGTATATATTGTGTACTTGAATGTAATATGTACATGAATTGAATTGGTTTTGTAACTTTATTTTGAAATTTATTGCGGTAGATGTTTTATGAAACGTATTCTCAACGCATTGAAAATTGGAAAGTTTCCATTGCGATTTCATGCACGAGTGTTCAATTAAGTTTTAACTTGCGGATTTTGAAACTTTTCGCTTTTTTAATTTTTATTCGTAATATTTTCGTTCGTACGTCGAAAGAGATGCTGGAAAAGTTTTTCATTTTTTCTGCAAAAAATATAATATAATACCAGTGCCGTGTATGTATAGCAGAGTCGCCATCACCTTTTATGAATCAAGTGCCAAATTTTTCAAATCAAGGTTTTGGAAATCGTTCACGAGCCCAAACAAAATTATATTTTCTAAGAATAATAATAAATTACAGATTTATTACGTTATTTTATGAAGCAGGTGCATATTTTTTTTTGTAATTTTATAAATGATGTATTTATAAATAATACAATAAATATTTATTCAATATCTTCAAATTTGGTATTATACATTTAAATATTTTATGCTGTTTATTAGCGAATACAGTTTGGATGTTAGGAGTGTACTTTATCATTTTTAATGAAACATAAATTGTTTCGTCGGTCAAAAAGCATTTCTTCTTTCGATTCAATTAAGTTCGTTATGGAGAATAAACTTTCAGAAGCATAAGCTAAGACATTTTTAACATAACGATTATTATCATTTTTAAAATGTACTTAAATGTGTTTTTTTTTGTTTTGAGTTTCTCATAACTAAAATGTTATAAAAAAATATAATAATTTTTTTTGTGTAAAAGTTTTAATAATTCCAATGTTTTCGATGTACCATTCGGTCAACGTGCTACCTTTGGCACGCGCGCCATAGGTTCGTGACCTTCGGTGTAGGACATAAGAACGCGCGGTGTAATTTATATTTTTTTTTTTCGCACGAAACAATTTTCCGATTTCGATCGCGCCTTGGCTTCTGCGAGGTATTTTTCGCTTTTCCGCGGTCAACACGTCAACTGTAATCGCACATCCTGCAGCCAAGCGCTTCGATCCACTTGCAACCGATCTCCGTACGATCTCTACAGCCCCTTACTACGGTGTAGCGCAGTATGGAATGCACACACGATGATTTCCACTAGTCACTGTCGCGAGTGCTCGGAACAAGTATACTCTTCGGTGCACGTCGCGCAAGTATAATATATATGTATACACGCACGTGTATATATGTGTAGTTTTGCGCGCGCCAGCCCGACGTCCGCTTCGCTATTTCCCGTGAAAGTGATTGATTATAAAAATGTGCGTGCGATTTCGGTGGCTGTGGCATATGCCGAGCTTCAATTTTATTAATGGCCCGTACAACGCGATATATATATGTGTGTGTGTGTGCGGCGGACCAATAACTGCACTCTAACTTTTTGGTCATCCATTTCCCCGACGTGTGTGTGCGCGCGCGCGCGTATGCGGTCCGGAATATATTTTACGTTACGAGCATTCGGAATAATATATAACTGACACGTTTTAACTCTCGATAATATAAATTGTATAAACATGTAAATATATATGTGTATATATTTTTATATCATATATGTATTGCGGTAAAAAGCGAGCTTTGTGCCGCTTGCCCGAGCGATGTTCGCACACGTATATGTTACGCACATACATACGCGTTTACGTACACTCGCGCGTACGGCATACACGCGAGTGCGGTGTTCGCGTCGTTATCGTTTCGACGGGCGTGTGCGCGCGGGTGCCTATTGATTTCCGGTTATAGAGTTAAACGCGAGCGCCGTCGGCAGTCACTCGCTATGTTATGTTTTGCATGTAGTACCGTCACACGTCGTACCGCAGCCAGGAAGACCAACACTCGTTTTGCCGTACGCGTACCGTTACACGCGAATCTCATCCGTTCCCTCCGCACTACTGTTACAACTGGGTTGTTCGTTTTTGTTTGTTTGTTTGGGGGTTTTTTTTTTTTTTAAAATAAGATAAAGGAGAGACTCCGAGTTAGGGCGAGATGTAGAGATGGGTGAACGGCATCGGGAACTGGAAAACAATGGACCGTTATTCTCGGACAAAATTTGAGAGGGAAAGAGGTTTTATAGATCGTTTTATATTTCTGAAGATGGTCGATGTAGTACAAGAAATACATTTCTAAATAAAATTGGCCGAACATTAAATATATCAACTTCGGCAACAAAAAAGTGGTGGTCTACGAATTTCGAAAATTGGAAATTTCAAGTACCTATTAACAGCGAAAATTCTTTTAAAATATTTTTAATTTCATTTTATAACGCTTGTGTTGTGTATTTTTGCGAGTATCCAAATTTTTTTATTTATTTTTTAGCTACAAAGAAAATTATATAAAAAATCTTGTATTTTAAGCATAAAATGTTTGTGATTTTTATTGTTTTATCAATATTTAATACGCAACGCTCATACATTTTATTATGATATAAAGATCATTTTTTCCATTAATCAGTCATGGATATGTATTTGGAACTTTGTACTAAATTTTCAAGACGTTTTGTTAAGTCATAAATTGTTTTTTTGACAGTTCGTATAGTGCTAAGAAAACACGAGTATTTCCATTGTCTATAAATAATTTTAAAAAATTATTCATAAAACTATACTTATTGTACCAAACAATTATTTACTTACTGTGAAAAATTTCGGACGAAAACAAAATTTCGGTTTTGGTGA
Source organism: Sipha maydis (assembly GCA_034509805.1). Classification (NCBI taxonomy): domain Eukaryota; kingdom Metazoa; phylum Arthropoda; class Insecta; order Hemiptera; family Aphididae; genus Sipha; species Sipha maydis. Next base: position 15,069 of record JASXSY010002107.1, read on the forward strand.
AAATCGGTACGTCTCAAATTTTGCCGTGTTCTTTCGTATTCTTAACTTTTCCTTAGTTTTTGAAATAATTAAAAAAAAAATTGTTGGTGAAATAATAACTAGACATCGTTTTTTGAAGATTTTGATGATCGAAGCATCGTAAGTAGATTAAAAAAAATAAATAGCGCATGACAGAATAAAATGTGATTATTAGAGGTAAAGGTTCGAATCTCGGTTGAAATGTCAGGCTGTTTACAATTTTTTCTCCGTTTTTCTTAGTTGTTCGGAAAGCCGAAGAAATTTAAAAATTGACCCTCCGAAAATACCAATCAAAACCCATTCTCTGTCATATTATTTTTTATTCGGTTAGTGAAAGTATATGATAATATGTTCGTATCTTAATGAAATATATATATATATATATATATATATATATATATATATATATATATACCTTCGTAAGAAAATATATTTGGAGTCATCCTCATCGCAGCAACCGGATCGTCTGAAACGGAATATTATTTTCTCGGATCCGTGCCATTCGATAATTTTCACTCAGCGCGTACATATAGTCAGTACTGCATATAGTCGATAACATTATACTCGTATAGTTACCCTACGACACAGTAACGGCGAGAAGACGGCTGCTGTACGAAATCAATTGAAGATTTATAAAGACCGTTTGGCGAAACCCGTGTATACTTATCGGGATTAAACGGCCTAGGTAATCGCTATATAATATACTCATCAAGGGAAACGTTCCCGGGTTATACCCACCCGAATGTAATATGATAATACCTGTAAAGTGCAGATAGTTAATCTGCCGCAGCCGCCCTGTCGCACTGCTTAATGTTATTCATCAAATTAAAAATATAACGTACCGCCCCGGTGCGCGGGCGTTGTCGAGTTGACGGTAGCACAATGCACGCGATGGTGGTACACAGCGCGCAGGGTTTCGCGAATGTTTCTGCATCCGCCCCTTCATTTTCATCGTCGCCGTCATTATTTTCATTGTTATTTATTAGTTTATTACGGAAAGAGAGAAGAAAAAGAAAGACGGACGTAAAAAGTTCCGCCCGGAAAAAATTGTCCCGCTTCGCGCGTGAAATATGTCTCCCGCGCTCGAGAATATAACCCCTGCGTACGACCGTAGCCACCGCCCCTTCGCTTAGCGCGGTGGTGACACCAGTAATTCTGACTTTTATTGATTGCGTCCATGATATATAGTGCATACAACTTTACATGTACGTCTATAAACGTGGAAACTTTTTCGGGACTAATTAATGTACAATCATATACGTGGGTACTTTTGTAAGTTGTGTTCACATTCGGTGCCAAGAAGAAATGTGAACAATTTTAAATCGTTTTATTGTACACTAATATTTAGAAAAATCTGATCGGCTGAAACATTTACGATCAGAGCCAACAAAGTACGAGTAAATCGATATTTAATTAAATTTTATATTTCCCGGAACGTATAATTTACGAATAATTAATTTTGTCGATTGTCGCGCAACAAATGATAGCATAAGACAGATGTATGAGATCACTGTTCGAGTAAATAATTAAGCCTTTCGGCAGCGGTAGAATAAAATTGAACGCAATAAAATATAGTCTTCGTGAAATTAATTTTATAAGCCAAAATGTGTACAATTATAATTGGAACGACCCGAAAAAAGTTCACCTGCACCGTGTACGTTACAAGTAGCGAGTGAAAGAGAGGGTGAAATTTCTATAATATAGTATTATGCTTCGACACGAAGACGATCGATTTTTTGGGATAAATTACATATTTCGCACTGTCGTTGAAACAATACTTAGGGAAAATAATCAAAGTTAATCCACACAAAACACGCCTCGGCCTTGGATGATTGCGTCATATTATAAATAGTTAGTTGTGCGAGCTATTGCTGCGACGTATACATCGCGTGTGTTCAAATAAAAAAAAAATCCTCCCCGTTCGGTGTTCTATCGAAACAGTTGTATGTTAGGCATACATGATATGTACAGCGTTGTTAAGATATTTTTGGCGTAGACCGAGTCGACTGCAAGTCGAGTGCACATAATAAATAACAATTATATCAATAATATTTTTTGTACTTAATGAATACTCAATTTCTTGTTTTCCGAGAAATGCACAGTAATACAGAGGCGATCGACAATACTATAATCTACTATAACCAAAACAATAATAATATTAATAATGAAAACATTAGTTCGTACTCATCAAAAATGAGTCATTTTTTAAAATTTTTTTTTTGTTTTGTTGTACCGAAAAAATTTATCGTTTTTATGGTTTTATAAAATAATTATAATTTCATTCCTTGCGATTTTTAAAAAATAAAATGAATGACATAAGTGACGCCAGTTGTTTATTTTAATGTTCGAACGTTCCAGCGAAGGAATATAATGTACGAACGGAGATGATGAAAAGACCGGTCAAAAGAGTAAAATATAAAAACGTGTAAAATAGTTTGACGGAGTAAAGCAAGGGAAAAAAAACGTTCCATGCATGACGTAGTTGTTGTCTTTCGACTGCGCAGTGTTATTGATTATCGGGCCGCTGTCAAATATTGCTTTTCCCCCGTCCATAAGCGATCAATTATTTGTTGAAAATATAAGTACTACCTACTCAAAAAGGACCATGCGTTACACTTGGAAAAAAAGTGTAGAAATACGTGAAGAATTTCTGAAAAACGGTCGACGAACTCGTTTGAGTACCACGGTCTGCGGGTAATGTAAACACAAGTGCATACGGTATATTATTTATATTTATCGTCGCTTTTCAAATAATATAAGTTTTCAATTTTTTTTTTTTTTTTTTTTTTTATTATTAAAATACGTATACAAAAATACGTAATTATAATAGCTGTTAACACAATCAACATTTCCCAATAATATCAAGTTGACGAGTAATAACTTACATTTTCGTTTTTTGTGATACTACTTTGATTTGAAAAACGATATTGAACTATAGATATTACGTTTCGGCTTTTATGTGCGTGTATAAATATAGATGTATACACGTATGTGTGCTCAGTGCTATGTGTATGAGTGAGTAAATGTTTATTTTCCTCTCTTTTTCATTTTTTTTTTTATTTTTTATCTTGAAGTCTTTTTCTTATTTATAGTTGTACCGGACAATACACCGCAATATTGTTTATAATGTATATTTTACGGTTGTCTGTACATCTATACATAGAGCTTTAAGGATTTATACATATGTATTTATGTTTGTGTGTACTTTTTAGATATAGTTTTTTGATTAAATATTGGTTAGCTCGCGACGTTGCAGCGGCGGTGGCGGTAACGGCAGCTTTTAGGTCGTTGTAATAAAACAAAAATATCCCATCGGTACGCCTAGCGAGATTTATATATATATACATAGTTAGCAATGAGGATGATAAAAATCTATATAAGCCCGTGCGGGAGGAAGATAGAGTGAGAGAGAGAGAGAGAGAGAGAGAGAGAGAAGGAAAAAATAACAGCAGATATAAAAATGTACGGTAATCCACGACGAGAAGTTGGGAAATCGATGGCTGTAAAAATAATATTTTCCCCATATTTCGCGTCCCAAAATTGTTTAGTTACTGCCGGCGCGTACAGTATACAGTCGGCCGTACACATTCACATACCGCCACACTATTTCTCATTCTCCTACAACATATAACGCAAATATATATATATATACACGAGTATATAGATATAGGGTTGTTATAAATATATACCTTTATCCCGGCGGATTGATAATAACGGATAGTTTATGGCAACGACCGGTATGAGTTTACCGCGATCGCACGCGCCCTCCTCTCCTGCTGAAGCAATACCGTGCCGCGGTGCGCGCCGTGTGGATATCAAAAGAAAATCTGCACCCATTACTCACGCGGAGAAGGAAGAAAATTGTTGTACAAGTGCAATATTTGACCTCTCTTCTCCGTCTCCCTCTCTATCTCTCTGTCTGTTTGCCCTCGCCGTCTACACTGTTGACCCATTTGTGGAGTTAAGCTCACACTCTGTATCCTCCCCCTTTCTCTTACTCCCTCTCCCTCACTATACCGTCCCCATTTCACTGTCCATGCGTGTATAGAATTACACATTATTTACGTATAGCTATAACAGATCAGTCTTCCTAATGGGAGAGGTTAGATTTTTCGATGCACTTTTTTTTATACCGCCGCGATGGAGTAATAATAATAACGGAAAATAAAACGTATTGCCGAATATTATTGCCCCTCATCTTTCCCGATCATTGTACAATACACTCCGCCTATCATAACCGTCCGAGAAGAAGACGTGTTTTGTAGCACTGTAGAATGCTGCTATGGGGGAGGGCGGACGAGTGACAGATCGATATCGAGCTTCGAAATCGAACACCGAAGGCTAAGATATTTCGAATTTACCGATCTTTCGGCATACATTGCAACTATCCGCGTCAGATTTGAAAAATTGTGTACGATAGAAGTGCCTGTTACTGCGCATCGCGTACGGCCGGAAAACGGGAAGGATATGGCGAAGAGCGAAAACTTTTCCGTACGCCGATGAACGCGGTGCACGCGATGACTTTGTGGAAACATTTCGACAGCAAACGGGCTCGTCGCGCGTGTGTGCCGGGCAGTGGGTTTGCTGTAACGCGGCTTTTTTTTTCCCCCCGATACGTTATGTTACGGCGATAACGGACGTACGATGCAGGGGACATTTTCGAAAAAATCCGTAAAAAAGGACAGGGCGGGAGGAGGGACGGAGGCGAAGAAAAAAACGCTGGGTGTCATACATCATGTCTGGGCGACGATGTGTGCGCTGTGCATCATATATGTGTACGTGTACGGCGAGGGACGGAAAAGGATCCGCGAGCAGGGGTCACCTTTGTAACCACGTTGTATACCAACCAAGTACACCTATACCGCCCCGTGCGTATGTGCGTATGTGAGTGCGCGCGGGAAAATGCGACCGCACGGGCCTCAGGAGGGATGCCGGCAAATAGGTCATACGTTTCAATTTTGCTTGTCACGCGGGTCCTCGGGGACAACGTCGTGGTCCGCGCGTGAGTAAAAAAATTATGAACTTTGTACATAAATAAGAGCGACGATATTGTATAGGCTCGCCTTGCACGTGTCTACGAAAAGGATGTGCCTACAGTTCGCCACCTCGAGATCCTGCAACAGCTGCGTTTTCCTGCGCACGCTGCAGGTGCTACGGCTGCGGGACGTTTTTTTCGCTTTTACGTTCTCGTCGAATGGCGTACCTACCATACGTGCTGTATAAATTAATACCGATAGATATCTGCTATACACGGACGCTCGTTCGCATGTACGTACCCGTCATACCCGGAGCTGTGATATAAGATACTAGTGAACTAGCGTAATAATAATTATAATAATTATAATAATGATGCTTGCTTTGATACGAGTTAATGTTTTGTTTGATATTTGACTACGAGTGAACAGTGATAGTTCATTAAGTACAAGAAATAAATTATTTATGCATTTTATAAAACCCAACGCAGTAATACAGGTTAGTTCGTAGATGTAATACGTGACTATTTAATCATTCTACTCTTAACCATTTATCTTAATTACACACACGATATCAGGTTTCAAGGTACAGGAATAGCAAACGGATCTATAATTATACTAAGTATTGTCATCGTGTATGGTTTTAAATGTTATTATGCATCAGACATTATAAGTTGCTGACGCAGTTATATGATCAGTTGACGCATTATATGATTCTAGGCCAAAACCGCATTACTTTGGTGTGTCATTTTTATTATAAATTCGTAATTTAATTCATTTTCCAAGTTCATCCTGGCAAATGTGAAATCGCCTGCATAAAATATATTATAATATAAGTTCTCACAGTATAACTTATCGATTCACAAATTCGTACTTGAACTAATAATATTTGGTAATATTCTGAATATTGTAAACTTGTCTTGTTTCTAGTATTTACAATTTTTCATTCTATGAAATATTGTAAACAAAGCATTAATAATTCAGTTTAACAAACTTACTAACATTCACAATTTTCTAAAGAGTCTTATTAAAAAAATACGAGTTTATTCGAGTGAATCGTTGTCACCAACGATGGGTGAAATAAACGATATCCCTTGCAGCGATACGATTTTAAGAAAAAAATGATCTTCAATGTTTTCGTTTTATCCTCGGACTGCGCGTGGAAAAAGAATGAAACGACCATAAATCGTTTTTAATCAAAAATAGTATTATAATCGTGTATGATCTTTCATCCAAAATTACATGCGGGTCATATTTACATCCCGAAAATAAAATATGCTAAACAATAGTAAAATAGCATGATGGGAAAAAAATACTATTCAATTTTCAAACTAACACGGAAATGCTTAAAAGATATTTATATGTATTTTTAATTTGCGGAAATGGCCAAGTTAGTAATTATCAGTACATCACTTGTCTGTTTTAATGATCATTCTGAGTAGATGTGTCATTCTTTTTAAATTTTTCTTTTTCATTTTTTTTTTTTATTATCTTTAATGGTCTCTTTTTCTAATTTCTAATCGTTTTATGAAACCCCGATTTCTTTGAATACATTTTTTGATTAAGGTAGTTTCGGTTTCACTTCGGTCACGTAGGTACCACGTGAGTTTGAATTTTGGCTATGATTGTGGGAATAAAATATTAACATGCTGTCGCCGTCGATTGATTTTTTATAAATACCTAGTAGACCCTATACCGATTAACTATAATGATATTATTACTATTGTAAGCTAGTGTATTTACTTAATGAGTTTTTAATCATACGATTTCTAGTGCACCAGTACGTACCAGTCCGTGCTTCGTTGGAATGTTAGTAAACCTTGGGTACATGAGTATTTCCTCGATGTATGTACACACCATTAGTGATCGCCGCCAATCATTTTACTGTTGAGCATAACTTTGCCACTTGAATTTATAATATCTACCGACACGCATGTCCATAAAAATGAAAATGAAACCCGCTTTTCAGTCCGTATAAGTCGCATAAACCGAACAATCGAAAAACATTTACTCTGCAGAAAACTATCATCGATGATAATATACGGCAACGGTTCTCGAAACGCGATCCGTGGAGCTTTTAGAACTCCGTAATTGTTTCTTAAGAGATCCGTTCGTTTCACCATAAAAAATGTAATAATATTACAATTATTAATCGTGATTTAAAACAATGAGTATATATATATATATATATATATATATATATATGTATTTATACAAGACTCCGTTAGCTCAAACATAATTCACCGATACTTATACAATACTGAGATCCCGATAAAAAAATATAATTTTTTAGTTTCAGATAATGCGTGTTCCAGGTATTACCCGGCCAGGTTATTTTATGTATATATAACATTAAATAAACATAAACTCGTTTTGCGTTTCCTCCTATGTAGATACATACAGTGGCGGATTTAGGGGGGTGCTTAGGAGCTGAAGCACCCACCGTTTTGCGTATATTTATTAGAAATTATTAATAATTCCCCGAGTGGCAAATTTTTGGACATGATATTATGTAATAAAGCACCCACTATAAAAAAAATCCTTGATCCGCCACTGGACACATATCATATGCAATATTTTCATAAAACACAGGCGAATGAAACTTAGTATTAAGTATTTTTCGGGACTCCACGAGAAAATATTGCTTAAAAAAAGGGCTCCGTGATTGAAATAGTTTGTGAATCGCTGATGTACGGCAATATGCAGAATAATCACTACGGCTCGCAACCAAATCGTAATATCATGGTACAGATCAAAACAATGGTTGCGCCGAGAGCAATAGTATCGCTTCAGTGGACGACTGGAGAAAAGAAAACCGAAAAAAAAATCGCAACAGTCCGTAAACCTCGGGACTATCTGTTTTGCTCATGCGTCGCTCCGCGAACATATCAACATAAACACCAACACGGGCGATTGAGTTCGATGAATTTACACCACGTGGGTCATTTTTCTACCATCAAAATATCGTTTTTGATTCGACTTGACAACGGTAATATTGATGTCCGGCGTACAGTTCAGTAGTACTTGTACGGCTCACTTAAATCGGTTGTTGAACTGCGGTCTTTGATTGCGCAGCGTATGCTACGATGTGATTACTTGAATTCGATTAGATTTTTTCCGTTTTACCGCGTTGAATATTATTTTCACCTCACTTCATCTCTGAACTGTAGTCGGACATTATACTGATGGTGTCACACCTCCGACTCATCGTTGATGTCGTGTTTCCCGCCCTGTCGTTTGACATTGTGTTTGTGTGCACTGCGGTGGTGAGACATATTACTTCGGTCGACCGTTCCATAGAGTCGGTCTCTGATGCAGCAAGGAAAAAACGAAGAGAAAATAATGAAAAGAAAAAAAAACCGTGTTCTCGTTGACAGCGACGACCGTTAATGAGATATTACATAATAATATAATAGCTGCGTCGATTGCTTTGTGTGTATAAGACGCCTGGCCGTACAAAGAACATCGCTCAAAGGACGTACGACGGTCAAAAGTTATCAAACCTTTTCCTTATCGTATCCTTCGTATATTGTGTGTCGGAATATGCGTGCGCACCCGGGGTTCCGTTGGTTTCCCGGTGCACGCCAGGACGTCGACCGCTATTCTGTTCCGTTTTCGTCCCTACGAGTACGACCCGCAGTCCGTGCGCCCCTGTGTGATAACGGTCCTGTACGCGATACGAACGTAAAAATATATAACACATATTAGTTTATGACTGTTTTACAAACGCAAAATAAGACAGGAACCACTTAAAAAAAAAAAAAAAATGAAGAGAAGGATTTGAAGGTTTTACGTTCACAACAAATATAACGTTCGAAAATCTGATTTGATTATCTTAACTTGTCTAATATTTTTTGTATGGGAAAAAACTTAAGTGGATATAAAATAATAAAAAAATAATAAATATGCATTTTCTTACAAATTCGGTTTGATCCCAAACGCTCTCCTTGTACACGTAACTGGCACGATACGATAAATTATTATTATTTTTATCGTGTCGCGTACGTAGTCCACTGCTGTATAGTTATTGTTCTCTTTTTTCCTCGAGATGCGATCGCAATTCAATGTTGCAGCCACCCCGTTGTACATTTTATTGTAATGTACTTACACGTTGTGAGACTACACGTGCGTTGTTGTCCGTTCGAAACATTGAAATCCCGGTAGACAACGCGTTTCATAATGATTATTATTAATAATTATTCGAAAATTGTCTGTTTAAGGGTTTAATAAATATATAATTAAGAAATTAAATACCGGCTCCAAACCGATGTGGAACTTCTTTAAGATACATTTACACTTAGGTAGGCTTACCGTTCATCCCGGTTTTAAAAGTCGGTTCATATAGTAGAAACTGAGATGAAATAACTTTTAATGTTGTATTAAATAATTATGAAACATTGAATAATACTGTATATAATAACACTATATCGTTTTATGATGGTTATCCAATTATTATAGTTATATTCATTAATAATGCATCTTTGTATTAGCTAATAAAAATTATAATTATTTAAATCACAAAAGTATATACTCTTTTTATTTCCATATGAGCGTTACACGAAAAAAAAAGGGAGGGGGGGGGTCATACAATATGATGACGGGCTTAGGGGTTTTAAAATCTGGTAACCCTATGTTAAAGAAAATAGGACTAATCTGCTATTGGAAATTATAAAGGACACGTTATTTAATGGTACCGAGTGCGGCAATAGTCGGTTCCACGACTTACAAAACAAAGAAATAGCGAAAAACGAATTTGTAAGCTTGCATGTTTATACACTGGTACACCACACTTTCGTAAAAAAATCACAACACAAGGCCTACTAATCGTACCGACCCGCTGTCATTGTTATCAGCTCATATTCGATGCACGTACGTCGAAAATAAGATAGCGGAAATGGACTTTTGACGCTCTCCGTATAATACACATGAACATTTGTGTTCCGAGTGCTTAATGATTGGCATAAAGCCACATCATGTTGTATAGTAAACTTCATACTGATTGTTATTTTATTTAATTTGCGGCTAATTAGAATTCGTTAGCATGCACTAATTGCATTGCAACCACTAATTATTTGCAATTTTTATTATTATTATTATTATTTGTACATGTTTGTTAACCGATATAGTGTGTTTGATGTACGTAAACCATGTCACTGTGAGCAACCTGTTGGACGGGCAGACCGCTACATGTAACAAAGTTTGTTCTCTTTCCGTCGCAATCAGCTCGATTTACGCGCGTACACGTCGTTCGTGCGCATGTACTACACATATATTCGGAAATGTACTGTACGTAAGCAATAAGCTGAAGAAAAATAACGCAATATCAAAACACGCTCATCGTGGGTTCAAGACAAGACAATCATGACGTAAAATAAACCAACAATAATAACAGCACTAGATCGGAAATCGTTATTCGCGAATCGCCAAGAACCACGTGTGCACGTTTCACGTAATTCATCATGGTTCCAGAATCTTTTGAATATCATGCGTGCACTGGAAGTTCAGCCGGTCCGATTTTATTTTATTTTTTTATACCGAAATCGCACCCTCCGTTCGATTATATGCGCGTCATGTACGCTCTTCCGCGTCCCGTACGAAATTTAGACGTATATCGTATAACGAAATAACACGTCGCATAATGACGTTATACAGGAGCAGGCGATTTTCGAATTTCCCGAATTACGAAAATAGCGCACTGACCACCCGTGCACCCGCCCTCGCGGAATATTGGGGACGTCTAATGCTCTTGGCGCGCTGCGCCGCGTACACTAAATTATTATCGCTTATGATTATATATATATATAAACTCGTATAGGGTCGTCGATGCAGTTACAATCTTATAGTGGACAGCTGATGAATACCTATGAGTCACGATACGATGTATATGTTGTCTCTCCCTTGCTTTCCACTACTCATGCGTGTCTACATATATATAGATAGTCTCGTACACGCACACACCCATACACACAGGCTGTCACGGACAGATTTATCGCGTTAGTTTTATTGTTACATATATTATAAATAATGCACGTCGTATGTGATGGTTTGCAAAAGTAATTACAGAAGTAAAATTGCGTTCAATTATAGATACGAATATACTTGTATTGTTTTCAAAACGAGCACATTACTTACACATTTACCTAAACGATAATGTAGTACTTACGGCCGTGCTGCTATATTTAAATACACCTCTTTAGTATACATTGTACACGTTTATCAACGTACACGTGAGTCATATTTTCTCAGCCGAGACCGTACGTACGTCTAATTCACACTCGTATAAATGTATAATAAGGTACCGTATTCCTCTCCATCAATGGAAAAACTGTATTTATCGTGTAGTACCGGTGCACTGCGGCGAGCCAATAATATTTCAAAAGTTTTACGTACTTAAAATATTCGACGATTTCGCTGAATATACTGTAGGTGTACTTCGATATTTGTTAAGGGTGTAGTAAGGGTCGTTTACATGATTCGCAAAGGGTCGGCGACGTTTTCGACATCCACGTTTTTAACAAGTGTAGTGTGAAGTGTACCGAAAAATTAGCGCTTTTTTTTACTTTACAATTTATTTCTAGTACATTTGTAAGTATACATATATGCGTATTTCAATTATACCGTTAGCGAATAGGTGGTGGATATGATTCAATTGAATCGCATGTTTTTAATGGATATTGTGCATTGCACGTGTATGTTAATACTATATCCATCGTGTTTTATTTGAATTGAACGAAATTAACAAAAATTATATATTTATCCATTTGATTATTATTTTTATGGGCAGACTTATAACTATAACTATAGTTTTATATGGATTATATATAATCAGGTTTTAGTTATTAAATAAAACGGCGAATACAAACGTATATCTATATGGGAGATCTGAAATAATTTTCGGTATTTTGAAGTACTATATCATAAAGTCCTATACGAAACTAATAATAATAATTAGTTCTAAAAAAATAGTTTGGATGTGACGCGTTCAAAAATGCATTTAATTAAAACCGGAAGTATGTTTATATTGTTCATAATTTTTTCATTATTAATTCGCGCAATTTATCGCTGGCAATATATATATAAATAATGCACGATTGTTACACAGACAATATCTTATAAAATTATAATTTATAAATGCCCGATGTGCCTGTCGAACGAAATAAACGTCCCCATGCTCATACCAAATATTTATGAGCATTATTTAAATAATTCCATTCTAAATATAAATTATTGTATTATAACACGTAGTGGTGAATTTGGTATTTTATTTGATTATTTATTTTGAAGTCAGATACATAGAATTTTGGTCAAACATATAAATAAAAATACGGCAATCAAAGTGAACATCACCAAAACAATTTAATATAATGACAGTACTTAATGATGAACATTTAAAATTAAAATTAAAATTCCACAAAAACATTCTGTCCGCACAAGAAACTCGCATTTATTAATTATCCGTAAATCCGTCCTTGATATATATATATATATTGTAATTGCAGTTGTCTATAATAAAAACAGATGTAGAAAACAATTTGATTTAAAAAAGTATAACAGCCGGAAATGTGATTCCATAAACAATAATATACCTACCTTATACGCGATGTCCTACCTATTTTCGGTTGAGAAAATAATCAAATCTTTAACCTTTTAGTTTTTTTTTTTTTTTATACTTTCATTCAATAATATAACATAACTTAACAGACAAACAATGAGCAGCTTTCATGCGGTAAACGATAAGAAAATATTTTTCAACTACTAAACATCGAAATTGCAGTTAGAAAAGAAAACTCTATTTGAACGGGTGATCTTTAAATTAGTCCGTTTTACGAAAAGAATTTCATTCGACGGACCAAGTAAACAATACACCCAAACAAATGCGCGGAGGCGAGTGTTACAGCTTGTTTACGTTGTTGTTTTGTACGAAATTGGTTCGCCGAGATGTTGACACGACCGCAGGTGTATGCGACTTATTTACTTACTAACTTACTTTGTTCTCCGAAACCGTGTACTTTGTTAATATTTGTGTACAATATGATACAGAAACCGATGACCGTGCACAGCCATAATGATATATAGGGTGGCGTAAAATATACAGCCACGGTATCCGAGGTATAGCTCTCTGGATCAAAGTCGATACACAACGGAAACTATATTTTCCTACGATTTTTACCGTATAACATTTACAGTTCGCGGTCAGTTGGGGGGAGGGGTGCACTACATTACGTAAACATACGTTTAATAGAACCAATATGGTGTTGTTAGCAAATCGTTGGTAGTGAAAAACAATGGCTAGTTACTATGGAACATGTACCGGGAAAAACGTTATCAAGTCGTGTTTTCTCATAGATTTTTTTCACTTCAGTTTAATTTTTAAGCGAGTTTATGAGTACAAGTAAAATTAAATATGTATTATGCGTGTTTATTAATGTAAAATTATACAATGAAAAAAAAAAACAACTCATGACTCGCTTGAAAATTAAAAAGCCTACAGGGGAGACATGCAGATGACGTTGTTCTCTTTGGATTCGATAATAGGTCGGTTAATTCTAAAGCTTAGCTACGGAAAATCGATTCTTTTGAACACTGCATATTCGCTGCAACACGCTAGGGTGTACTGTGACCACTTGCGCGAAATGCTGACGGTTGGATGTTTAAAATATATGCCAGCGTCCTGCATTGCATTGTCAATGAGAAATTATTTCGCGTGTGCGCCCGCGTTCGCAATAGTGTACCATTATGTACTAGACGTAATGATAATAATAATAATTATAGCCTACGCGCGCGCATATCTGCAATCATTCGGTACATATTAGTATTGTCGTTGTTACTGGAATATCATACGATCGAGCACAATAACGTGCGTTATATTATAGACACCGTGTACGTGTATAGATCACGTGTGTAGTCTAATGATATAAACACGCATTAAACGCGATGTACTCGGCACGCTTGACGCGCACGCACAAACCCAAACAACATTAACGTAACTCCGTGTACGCATAGGTTAAAACCTCTATAATATTGTTATTATGCGCATTACACATTCACACGCGCACGCACGCGCACACATTTTTATTGTAGTAATTTTTCGTTGTAATAACATCGGAATCGGTGGTTTATTGACTGAGCGAAACGCACAAATTAGCATATCAGTGCGTATCGATATAATAACATGTACATACGGCGTATGATGACTACGTTATTATTATATTGTTGTTATTATTATTATTGTTATTATTATTATTATTATTATTATTATTATACACGGGTATACAATGCTCTATTAAGAGACAGGAAATTAAGCTTCCGTGTGTGTTTTTATTTATTCCGTTCCTTTTCAAGTTTTATGTGCACATATACTGAAGTATATATCGAACATATATTAGTATTATTTTGGTACCTGCGTATAATATGCACACGTACACGTTATATTCATATTGCACAAATTCCGGTGATATTTAATTACAAACGGATATTATTAGGCGTTACTGTCGCCGGCCGGACCAACAGGAAGTTTCGATGTTTAAATTACCATTTTAATTTATGTATACATGTATATATACCTATATGTATATTATTCATCATAAAATAATAATTGGTCCGAACGCTGTGCAGGATTTACGCGTATGTATTATGTAGGTAAGTATTTTACATACGTGCATTATATGCATATATACGCATTTAGGTACACGTACATGACCGGACTCGTCGTGCATATATATAATTGTTATCATTTATGTATATATCTAATATGTATAACGCGTTAATCGAATAATACACACACACACACACACACACACACACACATGCGCGCATATATATACATTTGAACATATTCTCTCCGCACTTATCACACACATATGATAATATATACATAAATACGCATTTGCGGATACGCTATTTATATTATAAAACACATAGCCAAGATGCGCTATACAGATAAAAAAAACGTTGTACTCGTTACATCTATCTATTATACTATTAGATAATTGTATGCATGTGTACAATGTGAAAAGTGTTTTTATTTTTTTTATATATATTTATTTTTATTTTTGCTTTTTTTACCTTGCTCATAATGCGATTTTAATAACTGAATCAAGCTAATCGCAACTATCTCGCTGTATATATTATGGATGTATACGCGGTGTCACTGATGCACGTTTGATTGTACTATGTTGTTATAATACTATCTAATATTATTGCAACTATTGTTAGGGCGTGCGAAGTGCGCATTATTATATTATGAAATATCAGATAGGATTTGACGGAAAATTGGTACAAAAACGATTCGTAGTGCTTTGTACGAACTACTGTAGTGTACGACGACACAATGGCCCGTACACCCGTATGTTGCATTATTACGCGCGTAACTACATTTGTACTTGAGTAGGTATATAGATAACGCAGATGGGCCGGAGATATATGAATACAAATCGACCTTAATCGACGGGTAGTTTTGTGAATTACGATAGCAAAAAATAAAGAAAAAAACACGGGGGAAGAGGAACTACCCCCGAATTAACGTACATCGGATATGGTGTAATATCAACGACGATACAGATAGTGTTGAAACGATACTGCAGCGCGCCTATATTCGGCACAACTGTAGTCCAGTGAGTCCGAAGTAAGTGTTGAGAAAATTAAAGTCGAAAGTAAACGACCAACGGTTAGCGTGCGTTACAAACGTAAGATCTGACCGAAATGGTTTTTTATTTTTTTTTTTTATATACATTTAGCGACCGAAATGTTGTGTTTAATATTTCCGACGTGTACAGTTTGAGGTGAGATGCTTATGACCGTATAAGCATCGAAATAACATTAGGTCGTTCAAGCGGATATGAAGAGCACTCGGAGTTAAGCACTCGCGATGCCGCAGGGCTCGGGACAACACGAACAAACGTTATCGTGCATTATTGTTAGTAAGGTGGTGGGGGGGGGGGGGGGGCACGTGTAAGAGCGCGAGAAACCGGGAACAACGGATACGCGACGTTTTAAACGGTTCGCGGCACTTACACGCGGACCAAGCAGAACTTTCACACGTCGCATTCTCCCGACGGTTGTACATCAAAACACAACACCGTGACCATAATGGTGTACTTCCGGGGCACTGCGCGCGTGTAAAACGGCGACAGCGTTAGTGGTATGTTATACCTACTTCTACTTGTGCAATCGAGTCCGTAGACCAGCGTGAACATGTACAACAGCTGGCACCACGACTTTTCAAAAACAATTATCCGCATTTCGGCTTTAATAAATATAATATGATAATTATTTTTCGTAGTGTTTGCGTGAGCGTGTAGTTAGCGGTTAGCGGCGATACATGAATTACGTACAAATTACAATTTTGTGCGTGTATAGTTTTAAGAGATTAAAATCTTCAACAGGACCGTAATACAATTAAAAAAACATGCGCGACTTCTAATGCTCATATGTTAATTAATTTACTATTTGTAAACCTAAAAGCGATTAATGCAATCTGAACATTTTTACATTTTGATTCTTAGCAAAACAAATAAGGAGTATTTGATTTGTTTTGATTTTACGAAGGGGTTTTTTTCTTTCCTTCCTTTTTCCACCGTCCAGCTTTCGGCTACGTATGGGAAATCTGTACATCAAAGTATTGCATTTACGTTCCATTGGACCTGCAACGATCGTACCCGGAAAGTATTCAATAAAGGGGTCGTTTTCAATTTTCTCAGTAAAACATTTCCGACGCAAAAGAAAAATGAAAATTATTTTTTTTTTATAATACATCATCCAGCATGTTTGTTTTTGTTGTCAAATAGCATAATAACCAAAGTATCTAGTTTTGACTACAGCACTACAGCCGTACGAAGTTCTTTTATAACGTAAAGCGCATTCGAGTGTAAGTATACGATACAGTATTCAATATGCACTGTATACGTATAGTTACTTTTACACCGATTTTCGCTCAGAATCGTTTTTCCGGACGCGATGATTTATTGTTACTTTCAAATCATATACGAACCAACACGACCGAAAAACACCGACACTCGGTGCCTTTTTTTTTATTTGCGATTTATTATTAACTCTCCTATATATCCTTGACGCACGCCTATCATCATTAGTGTATATATATATATATATAAAGGTATATACGCATGTACATATAGCGGATTATATATGTATATCGAGACATCGGTACAAGTGACACGTCTATAAAATCAAAGTGTATTATAGACAAAATATATATATGAGTATGTATAAATATATATATATATATATATATGTGTACTGGTATAGTTTTGCATTATCCGTATAACTTTAGTTCGCACGCGCAGTACACCTACATTTGACAACGCGAAACCGATAATATTATCGATTTGTGAAAAGTAGAATGCGTACGCACGCTTAAATATATATATATATATATATATACATATGTGTGTGTACATATATTGTAACAGTTTTTCAGTCCCTCGAGATTATCCATCAATAGACGTATATGAAACATATAATAATATACATACGTGTACGACATATATACTTTTGTATAAGTGAGTGTTCGAAAAGGTATATTATGTAAATAATGTACTCCGTGCGTACGCGCGTAGTGGTGCGCAATAAGAAATACGCCGTGTTTATAGAAATATACGTTTTATTTTGATAAATCAGATTTTACATTTTTTCAAGAAAAATATAGAAAGCAAAAATCCATTTATCAAAGTACTTATGGTGTGAATACATCTATATATATATATATATATATATATATATATATATACCTAAAAGTTGCTTACGAAAAAAAAATTTTCATGATGAGCGATTACGACAAATTGTTAGCGACTAAAACCCGACATCGGTGCTTATACGTATAATTATGTTATATGAAAGTTTGAAAACATATTTTTGAACGGTTTTGGGGGCCAGGAACAAAATATATTTTACGACCGATGCTTACAAAACTTTTGGGTTACCGATATGCTAGTCATTAAAAAACATTTTCATACATACGCTTGCAAATTGTATACTTAAAGAACTAAACGGGTAGCACATTTTTTGTATGGTTTCGTCGAAGAAACATTTTCGATATTTTTCAATTAGAACTTCCGATCACTTATTCGAAAATTGATTAAAAATGAATAGTACAAAAATTATAATAAAAGAAAAAAACCGTTTTTTTTTACTCGTGTAAATCAATAAAGTAATTGATAGAAGTTCGTGCTCCAATAATTCCAACCGAAATAGAACAGCAATTAAATTATGTAACCTTATAAGGTCATATCTATACTTGATGAATTCCTGATTTTCATTTTTGAATACGTATTGTACAAAGGGCGAGATATTCATCTGGTGAAATACAATGATTCTTAAAATTACGTTTTTCGGTTTAACGTCCCAAAATATCCATTTAACGCATTTTATCGGAATGATGTCACCATAAAGTCAACTCACAATACGTCTTATAATGACCTTAGAATACGAGCGCAATAAATTATGATGTCTATTGTATATATATAATAAACTACCATGTCAAGTGAATTAAATACAAAACTCCAAATATATAGAAACCGTGAAGGGTTTTATTTATTAAATATAAAACACTTATTTTTCTACATGTGCGCTGCAGTCGTCTCGTCCAACGGTTTATTTTGTAAATTGCAACCCGTTAATCGTATAACTATACAGAATATACTAAATTACCATACTCAATGTATATATTATATTTATAGGTTTGTAGTTATATTATATGATTCAGGCACGTGAATGTGTTTCACACATCTGCTTGAATTCATTTTTAAAAACACTTCATTCGTATATACCTATTAATCGTATTGTTGTATACATCTGCAGTGGAGTTTTAATTTGTATTTAAATAAGTTTTAGATTCTGAACGGAGTGATGGATTCTGACGACACCTTTTATGGTGGTAAAAATGCTTCGATTTGCTTAAGTAGCAACTTTCCTGATAGGAAAGTGAATGTAGATGGTACTTTGGCTAGTCAAAAATCCAACTTTTCAATACTTTTTAAAAAAATCGAAAAAAACGATTAAAAAAATTACGAAAAAAACGGAAAATTTTACGCAAAATCACAATTTTACAAATTACATTTTTTTTAAATGCTCTAACTCAAAAACTAAAAATCGCAACAACTTGAAATTTTCACAAAATCTTTATTATTGACGTTTTTCTATACATGGTTAGGTTTTCAAAGTATTTTGACATATTTTGACTTATTTATAGACATTTAAATTTTCGATTTTTGTAAAATTTTTGTTTTTAAACATCTATCAAATTTAATTGGCTGACCGAAAACTCTTGAAAATTTAATACAAAGCTTATAATAACTTATCGTAACTAAAAATATCACTGATCGGTTTTCTCAAATTTTTTTTTATAAGCCCTTAATGCTCAAATTTGTATAAAATGTGTAAAAAATCACGATAATTTGCAAGTTATTTTGTAGATAAAAATTCATAATATTTCTGTTCGTACTTAAGATTCAAAATGTTAACACTGGGTTATCTATAAGCTACTCTTCAAATGTCTTTAAAAAAATTTCTACCGGACTTAGAGGAAAAAATTTATGACTGTTAAAAATTTAAATATTTACAAAATTGCATAAAATAGCGATTTATTCTTAAACGATTTAAATATTTGTTATAATTCAAAAAGTATAAGTCGCAGATAAATTACATGTAAAATATAATATAATGTATGATATTCTAGACTGACTAACTATGTCGCTATATGCAACTGCCAACCCATCCTAATTAAAAAATGTATTTATCGTTTCAAAATAAAATATTCTTTTTACAATATTTATAAATAACAATGTATTATATCCTAGACAGACATATTAACTCCGTTCAGAATCGTTATTCGTATACAATGATATCTATCATTGCATTCAAATTTAACAAATCCATTGTAATAATGACCTATCCTATAAACGAGGTGCACTCCACCTCCAACTGTACAGCAGAGCGAGGCCCATCCGGTTCTTTTTTTCTTTTACATTAAACTTCAAGATCATTTTTCGTGTACTCTAATACAAATGATATGATTTTGATTCACTCTATTAGCACTTCGATCGGAAAATCATTATCGATTCAATGGTTTTTATCGGAAGTCGAGCAACCATTATTAATTTTAGAAAAAATAATGAACAATGTTTATTATTTCCATACTAATACACGTGTAAACATATTTTGAACATTGAATTTTATTTTTCATATTTTCAAATCGTACAAAAAATGTAATACATTTTTTATAATTGTTAACCCTTTTTTTAGCCATTTTTTGACGGTACCGAAATCATGAAATCCCTCCACAACGTACATAGTATTTTATGTACGAGTAAACGTGATCAGTAGCATAACTGGCGGGGACAAGATAACCACGTTTCTTCCACCGGTCTTATATTGTATACTTGTCGTATAAGTGGATGTTGAACGTACCTACATAAAATATAAATAATTCTATCAAATTCATAACAAAGATGTATCTAACTACATCTGAATCCTATACGTATAATAAATCTATTGATGTCACACATAAAGACGACGCTTAATAAAATGTAATATTTATTTAATGATTTTCTTTTTCTAAAATTGTAACGACGAATGTTGTAGCGTACTTGATATTTTAATAAACGTACGCGATAATATACCGTTTTGTTTTAACTCGTACACTCCAGGTCCACATAATACACTATACAATAATAATGTGAAACGCGTACAAATAACGCTATTGTCGTTTAACTCTCGTCAACGACCAATTTTTTGATTACACAGTATGTAAATTAGCACGAAGCCGCCGACTTAGCCTTGTGTATAACAATTGTTAATACCGCATGTACATAAACATATAAATGATAACAATTCGCTTCTTTTTACCGTCTCGTGTGAATCAAATAAATTTTATACGCGCACGTATAATATGTATATTACAACTTTGATTTTGTATATTTTTTTTTCACCACCGAATTTATCTAATAACATTTAAATATTTAACGTTTATATTATTTACTGAAATTTAATTATTTCCACTATCCATTACAATGTACGCCTTTCCGCGTACCTATACAAACACACGCACACACACACACACACATATGTACATATTTAATATATACCTATACATTTAATTTAATTTATATGTATACGAAAAAATAAAACATTTTAACCATGAACACGGTTCGGCGTAGTTGCTATAATATATATATATATATATTACACGCTTATAAATAGTGTAAAATTATAATAGCCAACGTATACTCGCATTTGGCCATTTCAATAATCGGAGACAGCAATTCAATTTATTGTATATTTTTATCTGTATACTAGTATACATAAATTTATTTGTATATTTGACAATTCTATAATTAATTCATATTATAATATGTAAATATAAGGCGATTTAAATACGCATAAAAAACAATATAATAACTAATAACAAAATTGTATTATATAAATAATATATATATATATATATATATTTATATATACGAACAATTTATTATAAATTATTAAATATGTGTTATATAATTATTGTCAATATAAATACATTTTTAAAATTAATTGCCTCAACCTTTTATTTTACTTTGTACATATAACGTTGTTATAACACAAAGACCTGTATTTAATTTGAAAGTATGATATATATTTTTCTAATTTCTAGAATTATTGTCGGATTTACAGAAAAAAAATATTATCATTACAATTATTGTCATTTACACGGAGTTATTAAAATTTTAAAATTAAATTATATTTTATTTTTTTGTCTTATATAGTTAAAAACCGATATCCAATTATACGTGACTTGAGGGTAACAACGAATCAACTACCGACTATAAATGTTGATTTTACGTTCGTGTCGGTGTACGGTGTTACGATACGATGTATAATACAGTATGATATAAAACCGAAATATTTATTTTTTATCGAGATGTTGAAAAAACACCAGTGTTGAGAATTATCCAGATAAATATTTACAAGTTATTTAAATTTTCATCTCAGATAAAATGCTCACTTATGTCACTAAATTTATCTGGATAAATTCATAAATGTATAAATATATTTTGTGAAAAAAATTAATACAATCCTGTAAATGTTGAGAAATTAACTCACGTTTCATGTCTTCTACATTTGAAAAGTTTAAATGGATTTTAGCCCAGCTAATTTTTTTAGATAGCTTATGGACCCACGGCACACATTCAACTAGTAGTGGTGTTTATGCCGTATTGCCGTATACGTTGATATTAGACTGAAAACATGAGTTATTATACAAAGTTACTAATTTTCCTTCATATTTGATTTTTAAGCGGAATTGAGAGCAGTATAGATTTCTTTAAATTTCTCAATACCTTTTGATATAATTCATACATTTTATTTTCGAGTCTATAAAGATAATTAATACAACATAATTGTTTATTAATTACGTATTACTTTCTTTATGTCTTGTACAATCATGATAACAAATCACGATGAAATAATCATCTCCATAACAATGTAATATCGACTTGATATTTTCAAGTCCACGTGCAGCAAATAGCACATTGGCCAAACTTGTCGAACCATGACGTTCGAGAAAATTTATAAATATTGCGAATTAATTTTAATAATACCGCAGAAGTAAAGAATGAAAGGTCGATAAAATGATATGATTTTACAATACAGTAAAACCATAGGTAACAGCAGCGAGACATTAAGACTATGTATCATGAAAACAGTACTCTTATACCAAAAATAATACGTCTGGTTACCAAATGATGCACATTAAACACAGTATTTTTAATTATCTTATTTCTATCTGGATACATTTTTATTATTTTTTATCTTTGTTTAATTAAAAATT
This sequence comes from Sipha maydis, assembly GCA_034509805.1. Lineage (NCBI taxonomy): Eukaryota > Metazoa > Arthropoda > Insecta > Hemiptera > Aphididae > Sipha > Sipha maydis. The sequence goes on from JASXSY010002107.1 coordinate 37,881, forward strand.
AATTAAATTATCTTTTATCTTTATCTAAAAAGATATAAGTTAAGTTATCTTTATCTTTATCTAGATTAAAAAAATACTCATTTAATCCCAACACCGGTAAACACTCGAGTGGCTTTTACGCGATCTAGAATCTCCTGAAGTATTTAAATTTGAAATGTAACATTTTATTTATCATAATATAAGCTGTACAGCGCATTGTACCGACTATATTATACGTACAAAGTTTTAAATGTAGTTATTGTAACAGGGCAGGTAACTGAATAATATTTAACTTTAAGGGTCTATAGAGTTGAAAAAACTCGTTTTACACTTATATACTATTCAAATAAACTTTTAAAACGAAACAATTTGTAAAACAAATTCCATAGAATTTAAATACATAATAGATTAAAACAGGTTCTAGATTACGCATATACTTGCTTACTTTCAAGAGTACACACACACACACAGTACTGATCATACATATACTTTCCTATGCAATATATATATATATATATATATATATAAATATGTACACACTAATATCGGCTAGTACATGAACAGTATTTACCTACACATGAGAGTGATTAAAATTGAAATACCCGTTCAATGGTCTGGGCTTAAAAATAACAATAAAATTGAAGTTAAAATTAAATCATAGGAAACGTATTCGTACATTCATTTATAACCATTGAATTTAATCTTTCAACTTTAATTTTATATTTTTTTTAATTTACTTCAAGATTTTTTCTACAAATAAACATACGAGGCATACGTATTTCAGTATAGCTCTGCACTTACAATAATATTTGACTTAAGAAAATATATAATTATAACCACAACCTCCGTACACATTACTGTAGTGATCTATACCAGTGACTCTCAACTTGGGGGGCGCCCCCCCCCACAAAGGAGGCTTGATAAAATTTCAAAAAAGGCATGAACATTTTTAAAAAGTAATGAAACATGAAAACGTTATTTTTGATTATTTATATTTAATCGAGACATTATTAAGTCACAATTAAATGAAACTATGCAGTGTTAACCCTCTCATTAATTTATATCCAATTAATAGTAATAAATTTAAAGTGTATACATAAGAAAGTGAATATAAATTAACATAATTTGTTTAAATAATTTTAAATTATAATTATATTTTACTAACAAATAAATTAATAAAACTGTCAAAACAAATTAATTAATTTTCATATTATCATGTTTGTCCAAAAACGCACAATGAAGGTATGATTTGAATTGCTAAAAATTAGACCAAATCTGTAAAATAACTACCCTCGTATATTCTGTATATTTTCAGGCTCAGTTTATGAAACAGCTATGACAAAAAACATTTTATTTTTTTATAACGATAATATAATCAAATATTTGAAATATTTATGTTTTTTTGTTTTACCATACGTATTGCAGTGTAATATAATCAGAGATTGTGTTAGTAGTAGTGGTTTACTATGTACATTTTTTGCTTTGTAATACACGAAGTGTGTCGTTCTGTGCATAATTTTAGTCCCTGACCCAATTATCATATTTTTTAATGTTTTTTTCAATAGTAATAATTAATTCATATTACAGCAATGGCTTAATTGAACGTCAACAATAGTGCGCGCGTAGGTACTCATCTCGACAATAGTATACAAAACATAAACCATCTAATTGCAGGTGCATATGTAAATTTATGTTTTAATTTTGCTGTGTAGGTACCTATATTTATTAGTTAACAGTGAACTCGAAATCGTATAGTTTATAATTCATCTAGGTATACCTATTATAATCATACAATACATGCGTTCATTGAAATTTCATATATTATATACATATTATCAATAAGTAGTTTTAAATACTAATTATAATAGATAATAAATACTTTATTAAACACTTAGTTTACAAGAATATGGGTACATAATATAACACCTAGTTACTACCAAATGTTTTTAATAATTATTTTTTACCTAATTACAACTAAATGTTTTTAATAATAATAAATATAATATAATTCAATAAATAATAAATAAATAAAAATTAAATGATTTTCAAAATATAAAAAAACTAAAAAAACAACATTTTTGAGAAACTTGTCAGCCAACCTCCTCGTGGTGTTCTTGGGTTATGCTAATAGGCTGAATATCTTACTAAATATTGAATAAAATATATAATGACCTGGGAATCAACTCGTACGTACCTCTTAATGACCTGGGAATCAACTCGTACGTACCTCTTAAGGACCCGGGAATCAACTAATACATGAAAAAGGTCTCGGGAATCAACTCACCTATACCGAAAAATTCACCGAAATAGAGATTTAATTTGCAAATCGTAAATTAAATTATTTGTAATTCATTTGCACTTATTAGCATAGGTTTCGAGTTTATCTATCAACTTGGTGGGACTAAATTCTTGAACATATGCCCGAGCACCTAATAGTAATGTTTATTATTATATTATACTGGGAATAAGCAACCTAACTTAACCGTGCGCATACCTATGACTGTACATTCCTAGTTTCTGTCTACACACCTAGTGTCGAGGTTCACTTAAAATAATACCCTGAATAGGATACTGGTGGAGTTGCACAATAATACACGCGATAATGTATACATATACTATTATTGTTATAGATAGTTTAAATAAAATATAAAATTGCTTTTGTCGTATACGACACGCTTTGAGTTTCAAGTATAAAACAGTTATTTCGTCGGTAGTCCGATTCTCCGACCGTCAAATAATCTTCAGTATTAAAGATTACTCTTCGCAACAAATTAAAGTTAATAAAAGATATACAGCTCGCAGAAAATGTATAAATATTTAATAAAGCAAAAATAAAAACAATTAATAAATCAAGTCTGCCCCGTACATCTCCGTGGAAAAGACCGACTGCTTTCCTTCTCGGTCGTCTCCTTAAAGTCGACTGTGCGTTACCGAGTCAGCACTTTTCTGTTGTGATAAGGGCCGATGACTATTGTTATATTTCTAATATACACTTATTAATTTTGTATATTTGCTAAAACAGCGCAATACTATTATTTCTTTAATCTAGGTCATGTATCGACAACAATACATTTCTTAATTTTATCTATTTACTATAACTACTTTAACTATAACACTATTATATCATTTGCTTAATGTAGTTCATATATTTACAAAACTTTGTAGAACTTGCATATTGTAATATTGAAATCGTTCGTTAGGTCGGTACGCACACAGCACTTCTAACGTGTTTCACATTTTCCGCTGTTTTTAAAAATATGAAATAAGATTAGAGCTACTAAATACGCACGATGGAGATTGCGATCCGTCACGTTTTTGACATGCAAGCATGCCAGAAAAGGTCATATATTTTTTTTTTTTTTTTTTAACGCTACCAGAACTCTTATGTTTTCGCGTATCTTTTCGGAACGCACTTGAGCTATTAAAAAGTTTTAGTTCTGACACGACAGACGTACTCAATCGACCCACCTTCTCCTTCTATCATCCCAAGCACAGAATGATTTACAGGTGAAAATATCATTAAAGTTTTTAGCCTTTATATTAATTGTTAAGTTAATGTGGACGGTTCGTATTTTTATCTCAATATATTGTATAATTAATAAAATATATAATATATAAATTCAAATTGTATATTGTTTGTAACCCAAGCCGCATCATCGATTTAGTCAGAGACTGGTGAGTTATATTGTTTGTTTTATTTTTGTAAATTAAGCTCCGTGTGGCCAGCTAGAATATCCGCAAATAATGCCAGCCAAGGAGGTTCAGTTCATACGAGGATGCATCTATTATGGTGGAGAAAATATTTTAGTTAGAGTATTGTCGATAATTTTATGTTCGATAATAATACAGTCGAGAACCGTATCTCGTATAGAAATGTATTGATCATTATGCAACTGTGTATATATCTATTGTATAATAATGAGGGATATAGGGATATACGAACGAATAGTAACACTTCGAAGTTTAGCATTTCAATGTGCGTGAAAAAATAAAATAAAAAATACTTCAAACGAATGAAATCGTCTGATTAATAAATTACATTTTACACATAAACCATATCGATTTACTTTACACTATATTGTACTAATACATTTCACCTATATATACCCTCGTGTGTAATACAAATTATCTAAACACTTCGAATATAATTGCTTTAAAATTGTTTTATTTTTCTTGTGCGAATTTCATGTTCGTGTATATATATTTTTTAATATAATATACGAGTATATTAAACATATCCTACAAGCGTGATTAAAAATAGTAATTACATTCATATAAATTGTGTACGTAAAAGTCTCAAGTAAACCGAGGAGTGAAGAACATAAAAGGATAATTAGTACTTAAATAAGACGGTTCAATTTGGCTCGAGTCCTATACATGAGTTCGATCATACAAATTTCAAATCATGTATTCATGTAATAATTGCCTAATGCTATATACATTCTTGGTACAACGAAGTTATAAAGTAAATTCTAGTACTCCTGATAGGTGTTAATATAAAATTAATCGTGATAAGTACTCAGAAAATATACTAAAATGTCTCATTATTCGAAATATACCTGTTTATATATAGTGATAAAAAAAATAGCTGTTTTAAAAACTTAAATGATTGTTGTTAATGTATGAACGACCTAATTAAAGTTTTTGGAATATATTAAATGTTGAAAATATCTAAATTTATTCAGTAATTCAAAATAATATTTACCCCGTGTCTTCTGATGTAATGAACACCATTCAATACTTACGGTGTTTAAATACCTATCCCCGCGACCCTCACACCGTTCCATTGCCGATAAATATACGAAAGTTTTCGTATTCACGTATAATTATACGTATAATGTTAATAACATAATGGCATCTATAAAAAATATAATTGAACTCGTGTTTTTCTTCAACACGCATTATACCTATATTCCATTATAGTATAAACTGTATAATATTACAAAATCATTGAATCGGTCAACGATCAATAATTGATAAACAATTGTTATTTGTTAATTGTTAACAATTGTTAATTAATTATTGTTTTTTCGTTCGTTGTGACTTTGGAACTCCGCGTCTGCCTTGGTATTATTATGTTTATACATATATAATGTATATTATATACTCTACATAACTAATATATATGATATTTTACACCTATTGAAAGTTTTTAGGATGTCGAACTTCCAGGTGTTATAACAATACGTATAATTGGAATTGTGATTTGTTTCATAAATACTCCAGGACATTTACGGTTTTGTCGGGAAGATTAAATTATTAAAATATATTTGTACGCACAAGCATTATTCTAGATATATAAAGAAATGGAAAATTTGATTTATTATCTGATGTAACATTTAATAATCATATTACTGCATTTATAAATGCTACCTATGATAAAATATCAAATGGAAGATATTTTAAACATATATGGATTTATATTTTGAGTGGGTAAAAACATTATCAAAAAGATTTTGCATTATCAGTGACATTGGTCATAGTACGCCATGCATCATCGTTCGTCAACGGGTCTGTGTAAAATATAATTATTACATGTGTTTATAGGAATAATTAAATGTTCTAAATTTTACCGAAGATTTTTTATCGTTCAATATTAAAATACTTCTATGCATATCATTAAGTGGTTATATTAATATAATCATTAAATACGTATTATAAAATAGATATCAGGAAAAATTAATAATAAAATTATTATTGTTCACTAAAAACCAACATTTTTCCCGTGCACCTATCTATTATAGTCACATGTGAACTGAATAGGCGGCGGACGAAAAAATATGAGCAGTAGTATATCTATATCAGCTCAATAAATACATAAATAATTCATTAGTGTGTCTTTGATTATTAATTATCATATTATTTATAGCAATCAATAAAATGTTTTTTAATTTATATTTAGTTAAAATATACACCGAGTTATATACATACCTATACATATATGTAACATAGTTCCTACTTTATGCGTTTATTTGGTATATATTTTATACTGACATAGTTTTACGAATTTCTATCTAAAATATTTAATATTAATCGACATAATAAAAGCATCTTTAATTATAAACCTATTAAAATATATCGTTATTATATCCCATACTGTGTATTTTTTAATTGCAACTGTAGGAAGGTACTATTATTTTTCGGTTAAGTGAATTGATGCGTGTGTTTATTTCAATTATCAATTAAATGTTTTATACCATTAATCTAGACATGAATAGTATTTTTCTATAAAAATTATAAATTTATTTTCTTTTAAATAAATCATATACGATTATGTACAACTATATTTGTACTTATTCAAGAACTTTAAATTCGACTATTAAGTTTAACAGTCATAATTATTTTTTATGTTATATATATTAGGTATACACGCCCATTGCCAAAACTTTTATTATGATGAAACAATTTATAAAATTAAATCGATGTGATTGAAATGTGGTAGAACAAAAAGTATACTTTTAATTTACCTATAGGTACTACTAATAAAATATAGTTTTTAGAAAATACTATTTTCGGTTGAAATAACTTTATGCAGATAACTTTTAGGTAAACACTACAACATTTATAAGAAATATAATATTTTGACCGTCGTAAAAATAAATTTTTTATAAACATTAAATGTTATAATTTATAAATTTGTCTTTTATTGCCATATAATTTTAAAATTCCCATCGAAATATATCACTAGTACATCACAGATGAAATTGTATGCACAAATGACTAATGTGCCGTGGCGCGAAAAAAAATAAACAGTTCTATTTTTATACATTTTTATATCATACCATGAAGTATTGCCTTCTTTTTAATGGTTTTATACAATATAGATTAAGTGGATAATAAAAAAAAAATTATTATCGCATTTGAATAACTGTACTTGTATGATTCAAATATTTTCGTAATAAATAAAAATTATAAAAATCAATAAATAGTGAATAAGGACCAAATAGTGACCGGAGCATTAAAAAGTAACATTTTGTTTACCAAACGAAATTAAAGCCAAATAGGTTTAGGTATATAAAAGGACCGAGAAGCGTTTTGAATTATAAATCTGGGTATAATATTATATGATTGGAAAACTTATAAACCGTTGCACATGGAAATTGTTACGCAGAAACTCGTGAATGCTGTAATAATTATGTTTAATTATAAAAACTGCGACGCGTTAGCGAAACGAAAAATGAAATAATTTTATTTGTTTACATTATTTTAAAAATAACTTTCGTATCGGATTCCCACGTAGGTCTAATATAATATGACAAAGTAGCGTGACATAATTATTACAATGAATTCGTCGTGCGACGGTGAAACGTGTTTGGAGAGGAATAGAAGAGAAACGCGGAGACGACGTGGCGCGTTTATAATAACTGCGCCAGTGGCGGCCGGAAATTAATATTTTCTTTCATTTTCCGCGACGACGGTGGGTTTTCCTTCGCCGCCGCCGCCGCCACCACCGCCGCCGCTGCGGCCGCCGCCGCCGTCGCACACCGGCATTCGTCATTCATTGGACACGGGATGGGACACGCCCACCGGTGAGCCACGTCCCCCGCTAACCCGACCGCCGTGGACGCCGGGCGGCGAGGAAAAGGCGCGCGCGTTACCACCACCATCCCCCGTCCGTCCGTCAGTCTAGTTCGGGCGTGCTTACCGGTCGGTCGGCCGCGATCCATCCGTCGTCATCGTCATCGTCGTCGTCGCCACCGCCGCCGCCGTTGTCGTCCTCCGCCGCCGTCGCTCTCGGCCGACGTCGCCGACTCCGCGCCACTCGGTCGCCGCTTCACCGCGTCCGCCGTTGGCTCGCACGCACGCGCGCCCGCACACATAATCGCGCGAGGACGTCAGTAGTGAGACGAACGCGCGCGCGCGCAACACACTCGCACACTCGCGCACACGCACCGAGTAATACGCGGCGTCCCGGCAAACCGCACCGCGTCGCTCACTCGTTACTCCGCTGCCGACACCGAGTCGTTGTAGCCGTGCCGTCGTCGTCGTCGTCGTCGTCGCTGCCGTCGTCGTCGTCGTCGCGCGCCGTAGCTGCAGTACACCGTACCCAGCTGCCTGCCAACACGCACACAATCGGACGATAAATATCATATTCATTATCATTTATTATAATTATAATTATCGTATGTAATTATTATAATCTCAAATGAAAAATGCCGTGCGAAAGTAAACTGATCGCTTAACAATAACTGCACAACACGCCGCGGTTGTAATAATTATTTTTTTACATTATTATTATAGTTTTATTTTTTTTTTTTCGTCTATATTTTTACGCGAAACGATAAATAAATATTAAAAAAAAAAAAAATTAATAAGTTTTAACTTTTACTGAAACAATTATTTTTTTTTTTTTTCAAATTTTTATTTTTCAACTTTTTTTTCGTGGTTTACGCACCTAACCACCGAACTACGTCGCATCCGCCGGACAACGCAAGCAACGGCGTGTATCACGCTCGTCGTCGTCCAGAATACCCGGCGCTGGCGGTGCAGGTGCCGCCGGACGTTTCCCGACGGTATGGATTCCCGGTGCACCGGCGACGAGTCCGATGACGCCGCCGGATTCGACTCATAGTATCACATCAGACGTAACGCATCATCATCATCATCATCATAACCGTCTGCGCTCGCAGCGTCACCAACGATAACATTGTGGTCGTCGTGCGCAAACGGCATCGGAGCAGCTGCATTGCCGTTGCCGTTGAACCGCGGACGCGCCGAAGGGCCGAAAACGCCGGGTAAGCTGAGCGGTCCGTTCCGCACGTTCTCGTCGCCGACGCCGCCGCGCAAGAGCATCGCAGTCCGCATGTCCCGCAGAAAGCAGTCCAGACCGGTCAAGGTCCTCGAGGACGAGGAAGAGTGCGGCGACGGCATTTCGCACGGCGAACCGGGCGCGGTCGTCGTCGTCGTCAACGGGCATCACGTAGCCACGTCCACTCGCCGATTCGACGACGGTGAGTACCCACACGTTGTACCTATTAGTCGTGTTCTTATTCGTCGCAATCTCGCGGGCACCGTTTCGGTCGTTTTATCGGGCCGTTGACGCTCGTTTGTATACCGCGCCGGTCGGACCGCAAAAACTGCGGTCGTCGGTGTACACCGCTTTTGTGCATTTTGGTTTTCGAAAACATTACAATAATCATTTTTCGTCGGTACGCTATGGATAATGAAACGTATGCGCGTATCGTGCAGTCTAATTAGAACATTACATGGCGAATATTTTTCCCGTGTAAAACGTACATATTTGTGTGCGAGTGTGTGTGTGTGTGTGTGTGTGTGCGTAATTACATATCTACGTATGTACATGTACTGTATATTTTACTATTCAAATAAAGAGTGCAGGTGTTTACGTATGTAGATAATGTAATCGTACGATTAAATATTTGATGTAGGTAGACGTAGGATAAAATATAATAGGTGTATTGGTGCTCCTAGATAATTGACTTTTAGGAATTACAGATAGAACCTATGCATTTTTCGACAAATTCCAAATACATTTTTGGTAAATACACCAATGTAAGCAATATAGTTGTTATATCTCAACTACCTCTGAAAAATTACTTTCATGTATTATTTTGTTAGTATAATCGAATTACAGTTATTATTATAATAATAAATTATAATTATAATTTTTATTTTTAAAATATAGATTTAAGAATTTTATTTGAGTAGGTACATAATAATTAAAAATTTTGTATTTTCCATATTAATTTAGTTTTATAAACGTGTTATAATAATATTTCCGTGCAATTATTTTGTTTCTTAATTTGATAGTATAAAATGCATTTAAGTATCTAATATAATACTCGTACATTCGAAAAAATAATGCGTAGTTATTGATATATATAACCAACCTTGTTCATTAATTTGATCTTAATAATTTTTATTTCCTCATTTTGTTTTTCTCATTAACTTCTCCAATTAATTCACCAACCCTCACAGATTTATTACTCTCTGATTACTCAAACTTACAACTAAATCTAACTGAATAACTTTTTTGCATATTAATAAATAATATAATATAATTGTTTTCGTGTCTGAAACACGACGGTTGAAACAAAAGTTTTTGCTTTACGTTTTAGTGTACATGAGTAAGCATATACACGGTTATTTTCGCTGAATTTCGATTAATTAAAATTGGAAAACAATAAAATATTGTTCTAAAAGTCATGTTCTAATTGCTTTGATGCACATCTCTGTGTAAAGTAATTTGACCAAAAATCTGATTAAAACTGCTTGAAATCAATTATTTATTGCTTTAAAACTATGTTCAAAACTAATATGTTTGTTATCTATAAGTATAAAATTGTTGGTAATAATATTTTAATAAATTAAACGTTTAATTATTACTTGGTTCTTAATTTTTCGTATACACTTTACTTTACATACAAACTACTTGCTCATAGGTATACTTATGGCACTATCATGTTAGTATTTTTTCTACCAACACTCGCTACTACAATATTATGATAGGAAACTGTTTCAAATATAAAATACGTACTCTTCTCTCGAGCATATAATAATACATGTTTTTATTATACACTGTTTGAATATATGTGAAAAACCGTTTTCAGTTTTTGTTTTATGTGTTCTTTATGCTCTCTGTGCGATGCGCATAGCGATGACACATAATAATAAACCAGAGGTTTGGAGTTATAATAATAAAAGTCGTCATGACCACAACCCCGACCACGTTACAACACTATATACACAAATCTCATAACATAACACACTTGTGTATATATAAATATATATTTATATATACGTATGTGCTGTGTACATTTTCCTTGTTTCGTATATATACATGTATATACATATATATATGTATGTGTGTTTGTGTATGTATATAATATGTGGGTACGCGATGGAGAGAAGACGAGAATTACGACTTGGACCCGTTGAGTAAATCCATGAAAACTACTATACTGCCCCGTTGTTACTACTATTACATTCGTGTATAGAGCAGAGTGTGTATAGGTCCTATTTGTGTTATTCGTCCCAGGGGTATGTGCCTCCGTCGCCGCGACGATGACTTTATTTCGTTCGCCTCCTGTGCGTGAATACATACATACGCGCGCACATGTATAAGTCCATAAGAGTGTGTGTGTACCTCGTGTATATTATTCTGATTTCACTGTGTTCCGGCACATGAAGCTTGCAGTAGTATAGTACACTGGGTTGCTACTGTTGCTGCTGGTGTTGGATGTTAAGGAGATCTTTCTCTCTCTCTCTCTCTCCTTCACTCTCTTACTTCCTCACTCCATAAAATATATATTTATATATATATATATATATTTGATGGGGACGAAAGTTTTCCCACCGGGCTCGTTTTTTTGCGGACTTTTATGGATAACGCGCGCGACCGGTCACTATATGTGTGTGTATACACGTACACATACATACATATATTTATATAAATATATATAGGTTACCGGAGTCCTGCATGAAAGGGATAGCCATCGGTCTTTATTACAAACCATATATACTGACGTTGTATTATATGTGTGTGTGTGTATATTATATGTTGCTGCTGCTGCTGCACGTCATATATCCCAACGTTTATAATAAGTCTTCGTTTCCTTACCTACACATATACGCACACTGCTGTTTTTGGTTTCTTCTTATATTTTTTTCATTTTATCGATATAGTATAGTTTATAGGTGTATACATGCGGCCGCGATCGAAATATACGTATAATACATATAGGTAGCTCCGATACATATAGCAAGTTAATTGGCTGTCGATTTATCCAAGTTTTTGTTTTACGTGGTCTTGTTTCGGGTTTTAATATGTGTATATACATACATATATACACACACACACACACAAACACACATACACATTCATATATATATATATACAGATTACAGGTATATAGATATATAGTCGATGCGTATATTATTATATTATAATATATACTAAACTATAATGCAGCGCCCCAAGAGATACTCTTAAACATATATACATACATACGTACGTACATGCATGCGCACGTATAACAGATATATATTGCTAAACAAACCGACCGAACTGATAAAATTGTATAATAGTATTATAATGATTGCGTATATGTGTACAAAGAGAAAAAAATTGAATCGATTGTTACGGACGAGGACTCCGCAGTGACATAAATTTACATGTCCAGTGAGAGCAGACCCGGGAATTTGTGGAATTATAATAATATTCATAAATCAATCAATTTTGGCGACGAACGGAGACAACAATAGTACGCATATTATAAATAGTAGCGACTGAAGAATTCCCACCGCGATATTTTTTAAATTTTAATACCAGTTTTATATTATAATAAAATAATACACGTAAAATTCGATCCACCACTGACATTGTGTTTTTGCTTTCACATGCTTCTTGGTCGGGTGCAGCAGTGCACCGAATGTGCATGTTTATGTGCGTGTATTATATTTTAACACAGTTTGCGCACGTATAGACCTGGTTTTTATCGTCGGAAGACGAAATGAGTTTAAAATCGAAACATTTTGATGTAAATAGCGTTATTATTATTTCGTTTTCAGATGCATGCGTGCGTATGTAGGTGTATATTTAGTATCGAGCTGGATAATTTTCCTCCGTTTCCGGTGTTTCCGTAAAACAAAATAAACGACACAATTTTTTTTCGCTTAAGACGGAACGCACAACAATAGAATAAAAATAATAATAATAACAATAAAAAAAAAGTTACAGATATAGACATATACATGTATAACTATACGTGTATATGTTAGTATATAAATGTTTAGCGTGATGACTTGACGGTTTTCATTCATGAAACGTCGACGCCACCAGCACTATTATAACGCGCGTGTGTATTACGCGACGTGAAACCGAGTAACAGCTCTCTGGAAAACCGATTCACATTCCCCTCCGTGAGTATAGGTAGTATTTATACATATATATTTTATAGGTACGACGTTTAATTTTAATTTTTTTTTTTTTATTCTCAATATTATAATAACTATAGGTAAATCATCGTATATATACGTATTTATAATATATGTGTGTGCGTGTGTTTCTTACAGCGCGCGTCGTTTCATTTTTCATTCATAAAAGAATCGTGGGAGTTTTTTTTTTATCCCGTTTTCGGCCGCTTATTGGAATTAAAACGCGTACAAACCGGAAAAAGGAAAAGGAAAAAAAAATTGATTTTTTTGTTTTTGTTTTTAATAACGCTAGCCGCCGTAAGATACACTATCTATACAACTTATCTACCTATATTCTGATATTCTGGCGGCGACTTTATATATCTGTATATGTTATAACACACATAGGTACTACTTTACCGGTAGTACTACTGCTAGAGTGTAGGTTCTACTACTACTACTACTACTACTACTACTACTACTACTACTACTACTACTACTTCTACTAATACTACTACTACTACTATTACTACTATTATTATTACTACTATTATTGTTATTACTATAATTCGGCCTACCGCGCGGCGCGTACGGTTTGTTTAACAACGGGCAGACGACGGAAAAACGTCCGTGGTCACGCACGGATCCGCAGTCGGCGACGACGAGAATCGATTACGTCCGCGGCAGGCATTCGGCCGGGGGTTTGTCCGTGCTCCAGCGATCCTTATATATAGATATACGTATATAGGTTGATCCTAGGTCTTCCAGTTCGAGATCGTCCTGTATACACTTGCCTACGAGGATTATGCGGAATAGGTCGAAAAGGATAATATATAGTCTGTACGCGTTCGAACGTTTGTTCCTGTGTGTAAAACACGGTAAGAATATACGATACAATACGCGTGTACTAATTTAAATAATATCGTATTACCTATTATATTGTTATAGATCATTATTAAAACATCACCATGTATACATCGCTCTTTTCCTTTCCCGACCTATTTTCATCCGCTCTCGCCGTCTCTTCGCCCTCTCGTCGTACTCTTCCCGCGACTTAGCCGTACAAATATATTTTATATATATATATTTACTATCTATCTATGAACGATACGAAATAGTAGTATATATTATAAACGATGGCACGGCTATCGTGGGAACGACGCGTTATTAAAAACAATAATGTCAACGACGCAAAATCGACTTTTAAAATACATTTAATTAAATCAATATTGAGTATCTACACCTTATTATTATTATTTATAATATATATTTTGTGCTTTTTTTTACGTAATACGTATTAATAACTGTTATAATCGTTTACAAATTAGAATAATACTTAGTTGTCTTTGAAACAATATAATATGGAAAATATAAATTCTTCTCGACACTATCACCATAATCATTCGTCTATAGTAATTCAAGCCTCTATTTTAATGATAATATGCACCCTAACTATTATTAGTATTACGTTATTAATATCCATTCCAGCGTGTCTTTAGCGTAAAATAATGTAACATATTTATTAAGAGGTACTCGTATAATAATGTGTAATGTAATATCACACGACACCCTTACTACTATACTCCTGATTTCATAATGATTTTTTATAAAACCATAGTATGTATGTTGTTTGTAGTAGTAGTGAATGTATAATATTAGTAGTAGTAATATTATAGTAGAATGTATAATATTATTATCGATACTATTGAAAATAATAAAGATATCTCCTCTCCCAGATTTGTGAAAACACCGGAGAACTACTATTTTTATGCGAATTTCTGTTGACGAAAGGTCGAGAAATTATTATAATACTGATAGTATGTATCGCTTATCGGTCATTTTGATTGCACACACGTATATCATATATATTATATAATATTATTGCGAATATGACATGCTAATAGAAATCGGTTTTAAATCATCTCGGCCGTTAAAAATAGTCTGGGAAAAATCTGATTCCGTTACATAACATAACAATTAACAATATGATAATATAATATTGTCAAAGTGTAAAATATCCATTTCGAACGAAAAACACTATAGCATTCTTTAGACAATACACTTTTACTTTTCTAGAAACGTTAACATAATACACTAAATTGCTATGCTCGTGTTATCGTTTTATACTGAATTATTTCGTTGGGTTAAATATATGTATTTATCCATATTCGCGTACAAGTAGGTTCAGCATACAATTAATTAATTTATCAAATAGATGTATTATAGTTCTGTATACTTATACATGATAGTAATATATAGATATATTAATATAAAATATATAGTTACTCGTATATTTATGCGTGCTCACAATGCCGTCCTCCAATCCAATTATGTGTAATTGAAACAGAAAATGAAAAAAAAACTGGCTCCCCATTGCCGTCGTTGCTATTTATTCGTTTTATTTCTACGTAACTTCTCAATAATTTATCGCATACACATCGTGGTATACAATATATGTATAGATAGGTGGGGATCGATATAAAATTGCTTTTGGATGAAAAAAAATACGCACACACATTGATTAACGAGTAATACACATGTTTTATTTTACGAGAACAATGACAGTAAGTATTATAATCACAATAATAATACTGTAGGTAGTAGTATTTACACCGTGTGTAGTATATGTACCTATATATGCCATGTAATGGGTCTAAGAACACTCTGTATATTCATGTACTTATATCCGCGCGATATTATCATAATATTATCATTGCTTCTTCTCGCGGCAAAGGTGTTGTTCGCAACAACACGCACCCGCAAACACGACATAATATTATTATATACGTCTTGGTAGAATTGAAAAAAATTCGATTATATTACATTATACTTACATACAGACACGCACACACACGCACACATACACACGCATATGCGACAATGCACGTATTACAATGACAATAATACGTGTGCGCATCTTATTATAAACGTATATATATTATGTATTTTATCGTATGTATACATACCCACACAAATACCCAACGTGTCTATTATTATATAATAAAAGCAAGAAAATCGCACACAATAATATTATCTGAAGGTACGCGTGTCGTCGGCGGCGTGCGCGTGCGTTTGAAGGTGCGAGTGCAGTGTGCCCCTCGACCTCGTTTATGCAATGCGCGCGCGGGCCGTTGTACTTTTCTTTTCTAACGTATTATCATAATATAATAATGCGCGATACACGCCACTTCTATCGCCTGAATTCAGCGTACTCGAGTTAAAATGTATTCCCGGGACGAAATTATAAAAATATCACGCCCCCGACAGCCACCTTGCAGCAAATGACCTCGGCTATTTTTATTCGTGTTTTCACCGTTCTTAGTTTCATTAGTTAAATAATTATTACTTCGAGTGCATCTCGATCAAATGGTGCCCGGAACAGGATCTTTTGCAGCTGTTGTTGTTTCTATTCTATAGATCCGGTACTTGTTAGAAACAACATTTCATATATGTCAATCGCTATTTTCCATGGTTCTTAGCATGACGCACTTTTCGGATGTAGATACGGTATTTATATGTAGTTACCTTTACAAAACGTTTAGTATCAGTCGTTGCAATGCGTATTCACAGACGTACGATACATGTATTCATGTAATCTACAAAATACTCTATTCGGTTATTGCAAACCGATCAGATCATTATTCGGCTAAGGTGCAATATTATATTTATTCTTTTATTTATCAAAAATAATTGATTGTTTACAAAAATCAATTGTTGTTTTTACATAGTGGAACGAAGCCAGAGAATAATATTTGCGATAAGTTCCAACGTGTGTACGGTACGCAAAACGTACATCGTATATAATAGAATATGTAGTGCACATAAATAGAGCCAATGATTATATATTTTTATTACTATCATTTTAACTCGAACCTTCTTCGCTGCAATATCACAATGGCGGCGTACACTATAATGTATAAACGTATATTACATACATAAAAAGCGCATACACAATAAACTACTTGCGCGAGCGCGCGCGCAGAGGGTGGTATATACACTGCACGATCGAAGGGATGTAAGAAGACGGGGGTGGCGTCGAATTTGCATGAGCCTCGTTTTGCTTAATGGACTCGAAAATTATATGTATATATTCAGTGCGAGAGACGGAGAAGGGACCGAGTGAAAACAGGGGAGACAACGATTTCACGAAACCGTTTTTACCCGCGTCGTGTAACGCTGATGATGTAAAATGACGTTTATCGACGAGTGTATAAGAGACGCGTCGTCGTCGATGCTGCTACGGTGGTGAAAAGCGGTGCGCGGTGGCCGCTTGAGATAATATTATAATGTATTACACTGCAAGCGTATTTTCTTTCCGTCCCGCTCTCACAGTCGTATCGTCGTCGTATACGAACTGAATATTAAATTTTAATGCCAATTTAATCGCCTCCCTGTTTTTTTCTTCTCCTATCAAATGTACGCTGAACATAATGCGAACGGAATATAATAATATACGCCCCCGTCCGTAGAGAAATATCTTATATACGCATTATCAATGACGAAATTTCATTTGAACACTCAACTATAGTTTGTAATAAATATATATTCTATACTTTATACTCGGCCCCGTGCTGTAAATAATTACCGGAGCTAGTAATTTTAGATTTGATAAAATGTCATCATATAGATATAGTTGATCTTCGTTCGGTCAAGTTATATTAAACCTTTACCTGGTCTCCACTATTTTTTTTAGTCAAATTGTCGACTAATGTGTGCGCATTTATGTTCACGTGCAAAACAGTTTAGGAACATATATTGCGAAAAACCAATAACAATAAAAATGTATTATATACACTCTCTGTTTATTGGGAAACACTTAGAAAACGACTAAATACGATTTACGCATGACTGTTAATCTAATAACAATTTTTTATTTTTTTTAGGGCAAATCATGAATTTTTTATGTTCTGAGTATGTGAATTTTATTTTTTCAATCGTTAAAGATGCATAAATCTATGCAATCGATCCTCGTTCCTATATATATATATATATGTATAACTTTATGAGTTCCGTTTGTTTATTATGTGTTTGAAAAGAAAACCAATTATTGCGTTAATGTTTTGTATCTTTATACTTGTGATTCAATAAAATACACGCGTATCCTATATTTACAAATAAAACCTTTCTGTTTAACGATGCATTTGTAAAACGTTATAATTTAATCTTTCTATATTTGTAAAAAATATATTGTAAAAAAAAAAAATTGTGATAAAAAATAGTATCGTCACATTGGTTAGGCGTTATAATATTATGACATCTTCTCGGTGGTCATTCCCGGAGTACAGTGTACATTGAACTCTTATTAATAATCAATATACCACACATTTACAAATTTATAGTTTGTTACAACCATTTCTCTCTACTTGCGGTTCACGTGTAGGTAAAATGAAATAATACAGCACAACACACATATATATATATATATATATATATATATATATACGCACACGTCCTCGCAAACCCAATTATATACGGCCGTTCTGTGAATTAAGGGTTGACATTTACGTTAGTCGTCCGCAGATGAAGTTAATTTACGTACGCGTATCTATGTATGCAAATACAACGATTCGATCCGAACATCTAATAAAGGGTTTTCTATTGGCCACCTATGTAATCGTCTACGACCATAATGAGAACGTTGCCTTATCCTTTTGGACTTCATACAAACTGTTATTTCCAGCAATATCTTTGCGTGCGGATATTAACGAATAGTTGGTACAGTAAAACCTCGCTTAGACGGAACTTCGGTAAGACGGAAACCTCTGTATTACGGAAAATTTGTTTGGTCCCGTTTAAAATTACATATAATTTTATCCTGCCAAGACGGAAACCTCGCCAAGCCAGAAATGGACACGATTTTGTAATAAAAGTTGATGAAAACCCTCGCTAAGACGGAAATATAACATAATAAAATAAGTTTATTTTCGTATTATCGATACCCATAGGTATATAATCGATATATTTGTACGATGAAATTACATTATAATGGTAATACAAATACAAAAAAAAATTAACGACCAATTTTTTTCAAAAAATATAATTATTATTTATATATACTGGCTAAAAATACGTATGTAATTTTTAATTTAATTCAATTTTATTTTTTAAACCCCGTCAAGACGGAAACCCCGTTAATACGGAAAAATTGCATGGTCCCAAGCGATTCCGTCTTATTGAGGTTTTACTGTATATTGTTTTTTTTTTTTTTTTTTCATAGCAACGTTCTGCAATGCATCCAATATTTTCGTGCGTAATTCTTCTAGCTACTTTCGGCACGTAAAAAAAAAAAAAAAATGTGCATTAATAAATTTTTTTTTATCCGTATACAGTCCTCGGGACTGCTGTAGTTATTACTTATACTAAAACAGCGTATCATTATAATACATTGTTGTACAACATAGTCAATCGTAAAAAATTAATACTTAACATATGGACATTTAATAATTGATCGCAATACCGCCGGCGTGTATGCGCAGCATAACAAAATATTCCAAAATATTCATCGAAACGATTTAACTTCATAGCGTTTCGCCATAAAAATATCGTGTTGAAACTTTACCACCCCTAAATTTGAGGTGCTCTACAATAACGCCTTTGTTCTCTCATCTTCACCCGGCGCACGTTTTCACTTCGCGTGGACGAGTGCAACAAACGCGTTGAAAATAAAATATTTAATGAAAACTCGTTATTGCATCCACCGCGGTCGTCGTACACGATATGTACGTAGGTACGCACTATATTCCATATACCTATTCTTTCTCCGTCGCCGCCACGACCAGCAAGTTTTTCCCTATCTCACTCACTCTCTCTCTCTCTCTCTCTCTCTCTCTCTCTCGCGTACACACACACACACACGCTCGTGGCATTCGCCAATATCATTAAAAAATAATAACACTAATAATATATAGTAATCATGTTTTATTTTTACGGACTCAACTACAGCACATGATATTGTATATATATATATATATATATATACAGTAAATGGAGTAATATCCTTTTATACATGATCATATATATATAAAATATAATGGTTTGTCGATAATATTATGTACTTGTATAGAGTATATATATACATCAAAATACAGTATTTCGTTGTAGCGGTGGTTATAATGAGAGTTATAATACTGTAACACATTTTTCACTCCGTGACGGCGGCACCACCCTACTGCGCACAGGTACATATATATATACATTGGTACGAATTTATATTTACGAACGTGTGATTTACTCGCGCCTGGCACGCGGTGCTGTGTTTCAATAATAACATATCCCATTTCTACACTCGGAAAAGCTAATAAAAAGCCACCGCGGCGCGCCACTCGTCGTCATTGTCGTATAACACTATATATATAGATATATATATATATTTATACACCCCTTAACACTTCCCTCACGATGAAAAAGTTAATCACTATTTATTCATTTGACGCACAGAAATTCGTGGCCCGCGCGCTTTTATATATATAATAACGAGGGTAATATATATATATATACATATAAGTACGGACGTAGGTAGAAATAAATGTTCGTGTCTCTTGAAACGCCGCCACGGTGTTGTATACCTTTGTATGTTTAAATGTGTTGTACATACAATATATATATATATATATATATATATATATACAGAGTTATAAATGTTATAGACACAAACACACACCCCGCGACCGATGAGACTTAATTAATTTTATGTATATATACCTGCTTGTACGCTCGTCTGATCGCGTGCCTCGTTCCAATGACCCTCAACGAAAGCTCATCGTTAGTGTAATATAACACAGTTAAAAACATTACGATTATTATTTGTACGGATACATAGTTTTGTTTTTACGAATTTTTTTCCACTCATTTTCGACCCTTTAGATATTATTATGGATATAAAATAACTACCTATTATTTTCCTTATAGTTCCACACATTCGTTTAACAATGACCACGGTTCGAAAATAATATTTAGTTCGATATTAAGCGAAACCTTCTATGGAAGACGTTTGTGTTTATTATCCACACTAAATTCTTAAAAATAAAAATTACTAAATATATATATATATATATATATGAAAACCTATACTTGAGTTATAAAATCTTCACTGCGTTCCACTTCCCTCGGGCTATTTCTCCAAAATATCGTGCTTACGTATGATAACTTTTAAAAGTCGACGAGCGCATAAAAATGTTCACATAAACTTGTATTATATTCACCTCTATTATACGCATAATATATGTGATGTACCCATGAATTACCAACATCGTGATTGAATCGTGTATGTATTTTATGTTTGTAATATTATTATTATGGCAATAAAAATTAAAACAAGAGTTTTCGTTTAAAAACGACACATATATAATATTTTTTATTTATTTTACTGCATCATACCTACTTATTGTCTCTTAACATCAGTTTGCTTCGAAACCATACAACCGACAATCAAATCAATTGCGTGAGCGTTTATTTGTGCACATAATGTTTATTAAGTATTATTATATTTTATAAGTGTAGGTACGAATAACATTGCTTGCAATAAGACTCGACCGTCAACTAACCCTGTCTGTGCTGCACGCATCGCTTTCGAACCATCAAATACTAACCTTATTCGTTTAACACGTTAATCACCCGGAATGTATTCGAAATTCTTAGTCCACGATAACCTGCGATATAATAATGTAATTTGCACGCGGCCTCGACGACGTTTCTTCAAATTATTATTAGTGTGCGTTTCTTAAAAAAAAAAATTAACAAATATAATATCATACTAATGATTTACGCAATTATATATAGTATTTTTATAATATACATATACAATTTATATTACATATTATTAGATAAATACTTATTTAAATAGAAAATATACATTTTTTTAATTATATCAAGTCGTGTGTGTGTTTATACGTACTTATATCATACACACAAAATACGAAGGTATAATATAGGTACTACAATAAACTATGATGATTCACATTACCATAATATATTTTATAATTTTATATTCACCAAAAATATAAATAACTATATTAAATATAAATATAAATAATGCCGTTCAGACTTAAATTAATAACTCTTCTGCTGCATAATAATTGTGTAATACCTACTAGTACAATATATTATAATGAAATAACTGTGTGTATGCCATACATATTGAACGATTAAATACATCTACATCTATATAATTATATACTATTAGTTTTTGGATATTTATTCGATACCTTTAAAGAAACTTAAAAATGCATAATGAACTTCTAGTAAAAATATATATTAAAAACACATATAATTTAAACTATTTAAGTTAATCAAAAACGGAATGTGTTTTATAAATAAAAAAATTTGAATCAGTTATACAAATACATCTTTACGCTTTTAAGATATTTTTAACAAAAAAAATATATTTATGAAACAAAATTTATCAAAGTCAGGACCTTAAATTGAATTACATAATGTACAGTTTAATAAAGTTCGTTTTATGCAAGGATTTTAATCGAAATACTTAAAATTTGTACGTCATCGCAGGCCACCGAGTAATGTTAATAATTCAACTTGGTGCGTTCAGTGGTATATATATATATAAAAGAAAAAAAGAACTTAATAAATAAATAATACAAGAATATCTACCTAATATTCGTCGTTATTAATGTTGATCACGAAAGCAATCATCATGCTCGATTTGTTAACAACAACGCCCCTTTTATGCGAACCGATTTAGTTTATAATTATTACAATTATTTGAACGATGTTTACACATTATGCGTACACACGCATTTCTCGCGGAATAATTTAGTCCGGGCAACCGACACTCAGACACACAGACACACACACGCGCGAGCGAATTAATGATTTGAGAATTGCAGTAAATACTGCTGCATGCTGCACACATTGCACTTTCTCTTTACTCAGTGCTACACTTCCTACGGGTTGCAACGCGGAGCGCGAAAATCGTGATTGTAATATTATTATAATACTCGATTTGTACCGCGATGTTTTAAACATTGCAGTTTTTTCTAAAATAATTATGTATATACTATTTTTTTATTCCAAAGAATTAAACAACGCGATATTGTTTCCTGTAACGCGATGATAATACTAATAATTCTTTGTAATATTATATTATACAAAAATTAGTTCTGCCTTTCCTGCTCGCCTGATCGGTTACCGCGTACTGCAGCCGCCGCCGCAGTAATAGCGGCAGCAGGTTTGTCTATAATAATAACAATAATAATAATAATAACAACAGTAGTAATAATAAAGTCTCTTCGAGCGCGCCGTTATGCCTGCCCTAATATACCTGTATAATAAATAATATGCGCTGCTTGCAGTGCTGTGCTCGGCGCTGCGTAGTATAATAGTGCGGATTTCCAATAACCGTGACAAATTTTAATTAATATAGTTAGCAGACATTTTTTGTATCATGTTTTTTTTTCGGTTCTAAAAACAAAGAAAAAATGAACTGGAAATTTACCACGGAAACCCGGGTTTACTGGTCCGTCACGATCGCTGTTCTATGATATACCTATAGTACAGCTGATGACTGCAGCGGTGGTTTGTCAACGACGACAGATAGGTATCTCTGTAATTATGTCGCGTGTAAAATGTCGATTTCGTAACATAGCGATTATTTTTGTAAATCGGATACTTGTTTCTAATGTTTGCCAACCTCGCGTTGTTCGTAGACGCAGAAATGTATAAACATGCATTTACTATCATAACGTATACGTTTAGAGCGTTGCACAAACGATTGGCTACGTCGCCTGCAGTGTGCGTGAACGCGTCATTCGCCTCGTCTCCGCGTGTAATGTACGCTATTGGATAACATATACGTACATATATACCTGTATAGAATGTCGTATTATTATGCTCAGTCGTGTTTTGCAGGATTTCGGAAGCCCCGGGTCATAAAAAAAAATGTTCGTCTCCCTCTCTTGCTGCGTTGCGGATTCTATTATATTAAAAATATTAAAAAATATCAATATTTTGTTACGGTCAATGTTGTGTAAATACGTTCTCTAAAATTGTACTGTCTGCGGCTCACGTTCCTTCTGAAATACGTCTCGTGGTGTTCGTACAAGTAGGTATATATATATATCCACAGAAGATATTTCTTGTGCGGTATAGATAAAATCAAAAAATCAAAATATTCCAAGAATAAAATGTTGCAAAAAAATAAACGAACGCATCGGTGATCTAACGTCGATTAGTACACGTGATAAGTGCCTTTGCGTATTAGTACTATACGTATTATATGTTTCCCCCGGTCGATTGTTGTTTCGATTCCTTTGTGATGATGACGACCACGATTACGCGAGTTTTCTTCGACACCCGTTTTATAAATTTAACGACGCGCGCGTCCGTGTACATTTCGTTTGTTTTTTTTTTTTTATTTCGTGTTACACTCTAAACCAACAATATGTGTGTGTTTATAGTTTATAAAATATGTAAATTGATTTTATGCGTATCATTTTTGTGGTTAATTTTTAATTATATCTTATACAATACCTGTACAATACAACGCTTTAGACTTGTTATTAAGTGCATGTGTGTAGGTGAATTTCTTTAATGTACATATAACTCTTGTACAGTAGTCGGTATCATTGTTATGTGTGTGAGTGTGTATGTGTGAGTACGTAATAATTGTCGAAATAAATAATGACAATGGTTACGCGCAACGACTGCTGGTTTACCGCTCGGGGGTGGAATAAATAACGTTATAATATACGGAAGAAGATATGCAAATATTTTCAGTAACAATTAACGTGTCATGTTTTGACTGTTGGTCACACACACACAGGCTCAAACACACACACACACACACACACACACACACACACACACACACACACACACACACACACACACACATACACATACACACATAAGTACAGTCGTGTTTCTATTATAAACATACATTTCACATTAATATAACAAAGCAATATCACAAAACGAATGTATTATTATCTTACTCACCAGGCCGGTACAGTCTTAAAAACGCTCGCGCACGCCGGAAGCGTGCGATTATTATTATACGCGATGGTACCTATAAGAACGCACGTGGAATGTATTCCTGTCCACGTGTGAATACACTTTATAATAAAAATTATACGACAATTTACTTTACTATAGTACAGTAATAGGTAGTAGTCGTCTATAGAATATAGTGCTGTAGTAGTAGATAACATACACACTCATTTGCTGACACACTCACACATAACAATCCGGTTTACCCTTCCATACTCTTCCAGCGCATCACAGTATGTGTATTCTCAATACTGTATACGAGTACACACATAAATATACCTACGTTTCATAGACATTTTCGTTTTCAGCGAACACACACGCATAATATTATTTCCATTGTTTATAAACGTTTAGATTAATTTAAAATTTACGTGTGTACCTACTTCCTCTTTCGGAAACAATTTGCATTTAAACACAATATGCCATTAACGCCGTCTTACCGTAGACGAACGACACACAATTTGTTCATTTACACAAAACTACACTCGCAAGACGACTATCGTTTCTGTGTGGGTGCGCGTGAGAGAGAAAGAAAAAAAGAGACAGGGACAAACTGCAGTGCATAATTTTATACACATATAACCTTATACGTGTATAATCACGTATAATAATTCCGACGATAAATAACGCGCACGCACACTCTGTACTATTTAGTGTTTACCCGCGGCAGCACTTGCGTGTTATAAAGTGAATTATAATTTTAACCGTATGCCCCACAAATCTTCATATTAAATATTTCACCGTTAATTGTCATATCTTTATAGTCCTCTTTTGTATTTTGCCACATTTTATTGCTGTTATTATGTATACTACGGTTGTGTAGATATAAACACAGCAGCGAATAAGGACAAAAACCATAAAACCGTTGAAACAGTCGTATAAATATATTTGAATTTACGACGAGTATCCCGTGTACAAATTTTTATTTTATATTTTATAAGTGCGTGTGTGCGTGAGTGTATAAATTAATTTTGCATTTTTTTTTTTATATATATTTATTCGTAAAGTTTGATATAGATAAATTGAATAAAAAACCATTCAGTGTTTTCTATCACTAATTAACATCGAACTTATATTTAATAACCCTTAAAAAATAGTTATCTTTGATAAGCTTTTCTGTATATAATTTTATACTTTCATATTTTAATGATAAATTTACAATTTTAAGTTTGTACATATCGACTATAATTGTATGAAGATAATAGTTTTGTAGTTATATTTTTGGAACTCCCTCTCTAAATAACATAATTAAATTTACGCCATTGGTCCCTTCCTCTACCGTTGTTGTCTACTACTAAACGCTGTAATAATGCTACAACTCAACTATATTATTAAGTATACCATTCAAATTCATTTAAACCTATGCCGTCATACGTGCATAAATAATTTGCCACCTTTCGCACGATTTTTATTGTACTTCACATGCTCTAAACAAAAAGAAAAGCGTTTCTGTTTAAAACGTAGAATTTCTGTTTTAATTTTTGCGTTACGAGCCATATAACATATAATTTATAAGATACCTAATTCTTATGGCTTATACATCCATACTTTCAACGTTTTACACAAATTATAATATATATTACATTTACACATACATAAAATATCTTTATTTCCCGCGGACAACGATTATGGTTTTTATAAAATATTTGTTATTTTATGTGTTTTCACATATGTAATCTGTAGAATAATTGGCAGCTACGTAAGTAAAATCGAACCATCTCAAAACTGTGGGGAATGTGCTTGAAAATGTATATTATAACAACATCGAACCCAATTTAAGACTATCGACAATCGTTTTCCATGCAACAATCAAGAAACTTCACATGCCGCCCCACGTATCGGTGTATAGTTTCCCGTTTAAAGGAATATTCATTGCTACTGCTATTACTACTACTACTTTTTAGTACTATACATACCTAGCACTGCAGTTATTTACTACAACGACACTATATATTTATACAATACCGCACTAGCGATCTCTACTTAATATACGCGTACATAATAAAATCGCGACGAGACACTCGTGCGAAGTTTAAATAAACGACTGATGTGTATAAATATATCCAAGGTGCACAGACACACACACACACACACACACACACACACGCACGCACTTGTCTATACATACTTCTAACAGTACAATAAACATTATGGCCGTATCGTGTCGTCAAATACAGTGTGCACTATATAAATATGTGTTGCAGTTAATGTATTATATATTTATTTACATAATATAATCTAGGTATATAACATATAATCTCACATTGCTCTTACACGAGACGAATGCGCTGGCTCGTTTTTCATATCGTTGAACCACCCCACGTACCAGTACTTATATACATAACACACAAAACGCTTGCCCACCCGCATTCGTTCCTATGTTTTTATTTATATAATTATAAATACATATATTATTATGACAGTGTTGCGCGAGTTCAATTACGTTTTACATCTTTAATGTTTTTATAATCACTGCGCGAGAATATGTACGAGTATACATTTATATATTTACAGAAGTCACGTCTACAGACGTTGTATTAAATACGTATATATTCTAGAGACTCGACGCTGTTATACTGTCCGTTGGTACGCGGATACCATTGCCCGTTCGTCACTAACCTGACGGCGCCATTGAAATAGCGCGTATTAATTATCTAAAAAGTCCTCTGGACTGCGCCTGATTTCGTAGTATTACTGATTGGCTGCGAACTGTATTATTACGAAGACGAGGTACGCCATATGTTTGTGCACACGGTTATCATCATCATTTTTGACGAGCAAAACGGTCGTGACAAATATATTTATATTGACGTACCCGAAGCTACGGTGGTTTAACATTTTTTATAATATCACATAATACATTGCAAGATTAGTAAAAATAGCAACTGTAGCTACTAATTACGTACCGGAGATTTCAACATACAAAACAATGTCGTTGTCGGTCGAGACAAATTAATATAATATAGTAGCTCTTCAATTTGTATTAGAAAACGCTTCTCAAATGCCATATACATATTTAATATGTATGACTCGTCAGGCGTTTGAGTTTTCGTCCAGAGATAAAGTTATTTCGCAGTAAATGCACTTGTACTACTCGTTTGTGTGTGTAAACAATATACGTGAAAAAACGGAACTACAAAGATAACAGGTCTGCTTTATTTGTCTACCTTATAGTATTTTTATAACTGTATATATGTGGCATCTATCATATGCGTTTATTAAATATATTAGCTATCGAATATTTTTTCTGTATTTCTGTGTAATAAAAACCGATATTTTTTTAACACGCTCTAAAGTGAAAACAATTTGCAATTATCACACATGTAATTCAATGGTTCTAATTTGAATTTTGAAAATCTCCGTTCAAAGTATTCCTTTTACAATTATTTTTAGTAAACAAATGATGAGGTTTAAAATCCATCTGCGGAGTACAGTTACTGTACAAATTTAATACATCTCAAACCACTATAGCGTTTTCAAGTATTTAATTAAAATATGATCTTGTAGAGAGAAATCATCCGTTGTATTTAAGATCATGTATAACAATATAGGTACAGTTGTGCAGTATACTTTATTCTACATAGTTTACCTATTTGTTTACGGTTTAATGAATTTACACGATCGGTAACTAAAAATGAAATACGTTTTCTTTCGTTTTAGGTGTTGATATTAAATATGCCTTATACCTACATTATGTACCTATTACATATATACATCCAATGATGTGAAGTCCGAAAAAATTATAACACATTAATTATAATAGTACGTATTGTTTATATAATAATATTTATCATAATTTTCGGAAGATTTCAATTGATTATTTTTTATGACCTCAACGATGACACGAAACGAAATTATTGTGCATTACCATCATGTAGTAGAATTTTATTTTTCGATAATGCATCGTTATTTTGTTTTATTTTACTGGATGAGTGTTATGTTATTATATCCGCACACACACACATACACACGCGCGCGCATTGACACAAAAAACAATTGAATTCATATGAAATCGCTCATGTTCAAGTGCGGGTCTACGAAGGAAACAATTACCATTACCCGCACACGGCAATTAATAATTGCAGCGCGTTTCGAATTCACGGTTCGCGAGTATTGGAGCGTCTATTGTTATAGCTGCGGATAAAAAAATAAATAAATATAAAAAGTAATGATAATAATAAAGCGATACCTATGATAATTTAATATAGGTACGTCATTCCGTTATTTCCTAAAATTTTTTTTCGTGTCTTTTTATACAACACTTAACTTACAATTATTGTTTTAAGATTAAAATCCGATTTTATATATGTATATATGTAAATGGGTAATCAAAATTATGTATCTAATACAGGTTTTTATTTTTTTTATTTATTTTTTTTTGTAGTTTAATTAAACTACATAATACGTGTGTACAGAGACGACGTAACAGTATCTCGTGTGATTTTTCTTATTATATATTACTATAAAACTATTATTATATTATATTTAACTGTATAAAACGTGATAAATTAGCTATCGTTCTCTGCAGTTATATTATACTTCATTCTGCTAGGATCGTGTGGCGAAAAATATTCAGAATTTTCTACATAAAATGCAGATATATCACCGTTACTAAACTAAAATAATATATTATACACCCTGTATAAAAAGTACACACCATAATTTTTGGTCACTAAATAAGATTTATTAACATCCTTGTGGGAGTATAAGCTCTCCATATAGATTATAGATAATTGTATAAGAAAATATTTCAATATAGGTAAACTATGAATATTGTTTTAGCTTTTGTATTTGATCACATGAAATCTTTTTGGCTGTTAAGAATTAGAATGGAAAAATTATACTTTTACAATTATTACAAAAAATTATTCTTTTTTTATAAATTTCAAGTAATAGGCTATTCACTTTACAGTGATTTGAATGAAAAAAAAATCTTACTATATAATTGAAAAAGTAAAACATTTTGAACTTATCCGTTTTTCGAACACTTGGTTTGGCCACCAAATTTTACTATACGGTAAAAACTGATTTCAAAATTTAGTTTCACTAATTATGCAATTGTACATTTTAATTATTTATGCACGAAATATATTGCTATACTATATATGACTATAGTAAATGTAGGTAATGTATTATGGTATAGAATAAGTACAAACAAATTGGATAAACGTATATGTTGTTAAAAACGTGTGTTGTTGAAGATATATTTTTATTTAATTTTTAATATCTTTATGATTTTTTAATTTGGCCAAATTAAATACATTTATCATCCTTTGTTTTTTTTTTTAAATCAAGAGCTTTTTAAACAAGACGTTGTTTTTATTTTTCGCACATTTAAAACGGTTCTTATCACATTTTTTTCGCCTTAATATCCGCGATACCCGTCGTGTTCTATGTATTTAAGACAGAGGCGGACTCTACTGTGGTTGTTTTTACATAATGCATTCAATACACAGTTTGTATTTTACGGTGTATCCTGCAGCGCGCAAGTCTCCCCCTACTGAAGTGGCTTGTGATGCCAACGTGCAAACATTTGATTAAAAATGAAAAGTATTGACGGCGAAATAATTTCACCTCGTTGTAAAAGAACGCGTATATTTCACGAGGCGTGACTTGATATTTATTTATTTATTTTTTATCATCCCGTGCCTTTCGGAATTAATTTTGAATATTTTACCACACTATAATACCGCGCTACCACGCACGCGTATGTCGAACGCACGGTACCTATATAGCGACTCGTGTTGTTTGCTAACACATTTAAATAATAGGGTGTTAGCCACCACTACCGTCACCGCCAACAGCCAATGCAATATTCTTGTTTTATTTCCTCTCGCAAAATGAAAAAAAAAAAAAAAATACAAATAAAATAAAATTATTCGGAATTTAAAAACACTTTTTTCCCCCCCCCGTCGTCTCATTTCTTTGTCTTTGTTGTATTTAATTCGATAATATTCAAGAGCGACGACTGGGTTGACGAGGCCCCGCCGCAACCGCCGCCGTTATGGTATTGACAAAGTCAATTTATTGCTCGCCTATATCCTTACTTTTACCTCTACCTACGGGTACGAGTTTTTTTTTCTTCTGTCTCTTAAATACATACACAAATAAAATAAATCCAAATTACATTTATATATATATATAAGAGTCATATACAATATATACACATAATTATACTATGAACACACGGACAATTATTTCGAATACTAATTTATCTTTTGTACTGTTCATTATACTTACACCAAACGTAGCTCAATTCACGATTACATATTTGATTTTATGCCGTATACTTGTGCAATAAATGTACCTATATAGAATACATATCGTACACAAGCGATCAGGAATTCATATCATTACAGCGGTGGCGGTGGCGGCGCTTTATTACACAAGAGCAATATTTGTTCTTCATAATTTTTGTAACGCGCGCATCTGATGATTCTGTGTACTGGCTCGACATCACACGTATTGTACCTTTAAAATATATTCATATATATATTGAATGTGAAATGAAATTTAGGTCTAAGCCATATCATGTGTATTTTATACACTTGAAGGAATGTACGATTCCGTTATACACATATTTATATATATATATATATATATATATATATATATATATATATATATATATATATATTGTTACATATACGTTTGTACACACAATACACCGAAAAGTATAACTCACCGACCTTTTCTCGTGTCCGATACATATTATGTATTATATTATTGAGTTATAACGATAGGGGTAAATCGAATTGTATTATTTACGAATATGTGAGCGTACAATATTGTTTGCCGGACATGGTGTGCGCCTATATTATATCGAACTACCGCTGTTGGGTGCAGTGATCTATTATATATATTTTGTTATACATGTGTGTAGGTAAAAGTGCATTTACGATTTTATTTTTTTTCTTTGGGTCTCAACATGTTTCATGTAATGTTGCTTTTTGGCCAACAACACCTATCATATATTATGGTTCTTGTATAATACGCTTTATATGAAAACATTGTGTTGCGCAATACCATCATAATGGAGTTTGACACATTCGAATCTTTTCCTATGTATGTAGGTATAGATGTACGTTATTGTACACACTGTGCAGCATTTATTATTGACAATTTTACGGCCGTCCGCATGGTTATTTATTAGACCGTGTTTTTGGAACCTTGAGAATATTTATATACATATATATAATACATAATGAATGCGTACATCATAATATGTGTGCTGTGTGCGCTCTTGGGTGTGTGCGTGTGGATGCTTAGAGTGGTTTATATTGTGTTTCCGTGCGTCCCTTTGGATAGAAAAAAAAACGGTTGTCCTTTGAATTTTTCATTATTCTAAATACGAGTGCCTATAATACTTTATAGGAAATATTTGTATACGTATAATCTCATGTACAACCTTTGGACTTTGATTTTATTTATTTAACAATAACGCTTAAGTTTTATTATATTACTGCAATACGTATATCATGCATATATAAGGTACATTGTTTAGAAAATTGTTGAGAAATTAAAAAATCGACTTCCCAAATGCACTAATTCTTAAACATTTATTTCTTATCTATCAATAGAAAAAAATTGATGATTGGAGCAATCCTTCTAATACGAATTTGCGAAGGTAAACATAAAAAAAAATCAATCACGGTAAGACTAATACACTCATGGTTTCGCTTAGAATCTAAAATATGTAGGACAAATGTTACATTTCAAAATTTTCATTAACTTCACGCGCTATATAATCGTAAATAATTCTTTTATTTCTTTATTAATTATTTGAAAAAAAGAAGATTCGAAACTACGCTATTCACATTGCTCGAATAAATAAATCATTAAGCTGAGGAAAAAAAAATGACTACTAATAAAAATTAGCAGTGTTATTATCACAAATCGAGAACTTAAATTATACATGCGCTCACGTATAAATACAATAATATATATTCATATATGCATATACACCTATATATCTATATTTTTTATATTACATCTATATTTATTTTTAATCAATACAAGAATGCATTTATAGGTCTATCAGTGACGACGTATATCATACCCAGGTATATAATCATATGTAATACGTATATATACATAACGATGAAATGTAATGATTTACTGTTATGACGAAATATACTCAAAAATCTTGTCGTCTATTTACGGTACCTGATATATATATATATATATATATATATGTGTGTGTATGTATTGTTTATTTGTCATGTCAGACATGATGTTACTGTATACATGCACACGCCGAAGAACACACACTCAAAAATAATAGCAGCATTGTGGGCTCTGTGTGTATGTGGACCATAGTCCTTATACAGAGTCGGGATGTCACGCGTATTTGTGTACTCATATATATATATATTATATGTAACTGTAAACGGTATATTATTGACCGTATTTTTTCATAATACGACTCGACTGCTGTTCAACGACAGCGGCGACGACGGTGATGCGATAATGTTGCCGCATATTGGTCACGTCAAAAACTCGTTCGACGACGTATAGGTCCGTATAAGGGCGTCGTTGTAGCCGTTGTCATATCATGCCGAGCGTCATTGGACACACGATGACACGAAACGCATTTCGAATTGCGGCGCGAAAAAAAAAACCTATACACATGTGTGTGTAATATATTATATTATTATCCCGATATACTATTATTATTGTCATTATGTACGCGGTTGCGGCAAAATACAGCAAGAGTGAAAACTGCAGCGCGAGCAAAAGCCGTGACTCGTTTAGAACGGGGTCCGCTCGCGATCATATACGGTGTGTGGGCATCGTTCGTCGGCATCATCGGCAGCGTGTGAACACGTAGTTCATGTACGCGTTTTTGTCTCGTAAACGTTGGCACCGTTGACACGTCGTATTGGCGCGCACGCACACAAGTGTAGAAAAGCGACTCGGCTCGTGCACTTGTGCTGCACACCGTAGCTCATGTATAATATAC
The DNA here is from genome assembly GCA_034509805.1 of Sipha maydis. Classification (NCBI taxonomy): domain Eukaryota; kingdom Metazoa; phylum Arthropoda; class Insecta; order Hemiptera; family Aphididae; genus Sipha; species Sipha maydis. The sequence goes on from JASXSY010002107.1 coordinate 71,701, forward strand.
TCGTATATATGTATAGATGTAAAAATAGGTACGCATTTGCCGTGCGTATAGTATAATGTACGGAGGGGCTCGTCGTTGTATATATTGTATTAACGAGCGCGGCGCGTCGTCTTCGAAACGGCGAAATCGATAAAAACGTATAAATTCGTAATTTCATTAGGAAATGGATTTCTTGCGCCGAGTCTTACAGCACCGTTATGTATATATATATATATATATATATATATACGTATAAACTTATATTTCAGTACGGCGGGGTGGCTGCGCTGCATTATTGAAACGAACATTTATCCCGAAAAACGGTTAAGTGATCGGCGGCGGTAACTACGGGACGGCGGGAGGGTGAAACGTATGCGATACAGTATATTATGTGTTACGCCGCCGCGTTATTATTACCTATGCCAGTCATCCGTACCGCGGTACTTGTGTGCGTACTTATACTGTGTACGCGATATAAATTATAACCGTAGCGCGTTTATTATGTACACCGCGAGATATTATTGCTGTGTAATAAGCGCGTGTGTAGGCGTGAGTGCGTGTAAAGCATAATATATACGTGCGGCGGTGGTCGAGTGTCTAAAATGCCTTGCGGTTACCACCTATCTACCGCACTCCGCACATCCCCGCGACCACAACGAGAGCGCGTGCACCCGACGCCGGTCTGTTTGTTGTGCGTACAAATATACACCTCAATTTCGGTGCGCGTCACACGTCACACGCGATGATTACAATATCGAACCGCTTTTCGCCCCGTCGCCGCCGCGATGCCGACACGTAGGTACGTGTACGTCGGAAACTTCGCGCGCGCGTCCGACGAGACACGGGTACACGGGTAATTGCCGCGCCGGCGGACGAGTAGGGGACGGGCGCGTTCCACACAATACATCGGCTACGTGTACGAATACCGAGAGGGACGGTGGTGACGACGTCTGTATGCGATTCGCACCGAACTACCATTTGGACCCGTTATGAGCGCGTGTTTCTTGCAAACAAATATACGTATATGTACACGAAACGAAACATATTCAAGATCTATTCCACTGGTCCACATCCACCGCATTATTTTACTCGGTCCCGCGGGATCATGTCATCCGGGAGTCCGGAAATCCAAGCGCTGTTCGATTGTTTGAAAAAATTTAGATCATGATAAGACCTTGAGAACCCTGATAAAAACTATAAACTTTGAGTTTACTCGATCCTCTAGGTCGGGTTGATAAAAAGTAACTTTGTCTCATATTTTTCGTTTTATCAAGGAGCCTACTTGCTCTAAAAAAAAAATCGAAGTTAGTCCTATTTGTGTTCGCATGTCCTGCAGAAACCGTTTAATTTCTTAAATGTATAAAAACAGTGGATAGGCCGACATCTTATCCCGACATGCTGGTTTTAAAATTGGACGAGAAATATGCTTACCTTTCATTCTTTTTTTGCTCTAAATGAGTTTATTAATGTTAATAATTTTATAAAAACAACAAATAAAATATTACTCTACTTATTAAGTAAAATTGAACATTCACGGTTTTTTAAATTTCTGAACTAAAAAAAAAAATAAACAATAAAATAAATAATTGAATAATTAAGTCAATTTATCATACTTTATATTTATGGACGATATTTTGGTTATGTCCCAAGAGTGGGTACCTAAAAGTGGAAACTCATGGTAGTGGAAGATGACCCAACAAATTAAATAATTTACCATAATAAAAAGAAATTATTTTAAAACGCTTTTTTCATTAATAGATTTCAAGTTCTTTGATTATGAATTACTACTTTGTTTATTTAGTTTACTAAAGTGCAATCATCATTAATATATTTATAATACTACAAGTGAACATTAATAACGTGGCGATAACTTTGTGTCGTGATATTGGTTATAAAATAATACGCGTCGTACACTCATACCAATAGATATTATCACACGTCTAGATCGGCGCGAGGTGTGTTTTGTGCTAGTGATATTTATTATACATATATATTGGCTTATAAGAATTATGAGAAAAGGATATATACAGAGAGATAGAGAGAGAAAGAGAGAAAGAGTGGGTAAAAGACAATACATGGCAGTGAACATAATATAATGTCGGAACCGAAACGAAACGAGCCGTCGTGGGTTACAAGATTAAAAAATATATAAATAAAATAAATATAAGGATCGACGTAATATTATAATGAGGTTTTGAAATCCGTATAACTGTGTGATCAGCGCACGGTCGTATCTCAAATAGCTTATCATTACAGGACAACGCGATCGCGCAGCCCATACAAACAACACACCACTCGTGTGTGCTACGTGTTTTAGATTTTTATCCGCTGAATTAACGAACTAATATAACAATAAAACCGTATATTATATTATTATGCGCGCACTAGTGTTCCCGATTGTATTATTCGATAAATTACCAAAAACCGTCGTTACCGGCTCTACCTCTCTTTTTCACTCTCTCTCTTCTCAAACGGTCAAACATCTGCTATATTTACGCGCTCGCGTCTGCTGTAGATTTTTGATGAATTATATCGAGTATTTTTAGCAGCTTGACCGGTGGAGGCAGCGGCGTATTGTCATTTCCTCGGCCGATCTGGTGGCAATGCAAGCGGGGTGGTGGCAGACACACGGAGTACAGAGTGTGAGGCTTTATAATTTACAGTTTTAACGTCAATTTCGCCCACGCACACCACCGGTCCGTTGCTTCTGCCCCGTTCTGCGCGGTGCCCATTGTCACGTATTGTCGTAAACGCACGCGTGCTCTCGTATATGTGTGTATGTGTTGGTGTCCACTCGGCCGTTGTACGCATTCTCAATGCTGCCGCTGATGACGACCGATGACCCGTCGCCACCCCCGCGTACGCGTGCGAATAGAATGGAACTTTTGTATAGGAAACATTTTTATATTAAAATCTATATACTTGCACACACACACACACACACACACATATATATATATTATATGTGTTATTATGCATGTGTGTTTGTTGATATGTACGTGTGTACGCGGGGGCGGGTGTGTGTGTGTGTGTGTGTGTTGACCAGCAGCCGCGGCGGTCAACGGCGCGTCCACTTTTATTATGGGACATTTGTGCGCGTCTGTCGCCGAACACACACACATACAATACATAATACACGAAACCTATAACCTCCAGTCCAACTCTGTACTTGTATGTGTGTGTGTGTGTGTGTGTGTCATAGAGAGAAAAGGCTGCGCGTAAAATATATTGTTTATGTCGTGAATGTACGTTCGGGCCGGGTGACGATGATTCATCGTCAAAACAACGTTAAATCCTGTAATTTCACGTGCGCATAAAATATATTATCGTGGACATTGTGTTCATGATGAACGTACAACGCGAGATTGAAGTCATGGCTTCGTACTCAGAGCTATAGCTGATTCGCGGCGCTGGGAAGGAGAATAGAGTGCAGTGTTTCACGGTTTTGACGTGCTGTTTGGTCCTCAACATCATAGAGGCGAGTCGTGCGGCCGAGGCCACCGCCTTCATACCTCGACAGTACACACTTTGTACACGTATCCGAAATTCTATATTTATGTATTATAATGATTCGTGCCGGTGTTCCGCATTACACGAGAAGTATTTTGTATCGGTAGCACGTAGGTTAACGTATACGCTTCAACAGTGACATCATAATATTATTTGACTTGACATCGACCAGCAGTATATAACTCTACTCAAACCTACTTTTTTGTTGTTTTACTTTTAAAGAAAATTCGAATCAATTACGAATTTCTAATGTTATGTTTGTTTATCATAATTGGTGAAAGCTAATAAATTGTAAAACAATAAAAAGAAAAGAATGTTATCGATTTTTTTTTGTTTTAAAATAAAACTACAGCTGTAACGTTATGATTTTACGACTTTTCTTTGTGCACTATACATCTGTACACGATATAATTTTATTCTAATGTATATAAACTATTTGTCTTATATAAGGAGTCATATCTTATGTTTCGTGACCAGACTTTTTGTCACAATAATTATATAGATACAGTCGGCTGCATAAGCATCGATTGCAGACAATCAAAATTACGTCACTTTTTTTTCTAAAATTTTAACTCTTATATAAACTAGTAATCGTGGTCACGCTGCACATAAATTATAACATATTGTGATTAAAGTTAATATAACTAAATAAGTGCTTGATCATAATAAAAAAAAAAAAATGACATTCATCACAATAATAGAGAAATCTTTGAATTTCTGTGAAGCAACAAATACTCGAAAAGAAGGCGCGAATAACCCCTTCCCAATAATTTTTCAATCATTTGACGGGTATTACGTACGATTTTATTATGAAACAAAAACATTGATTTTTTAAAGTTTTTTTGCGGTAATAATTAGTGACAATTAACTTATATTTTATTCTAATAATGAAACTAACTATAATAAATACATTGTGTGCGTTCTAGATCAATCTTAAATGCAGACTTTGTGACCTTAAAATGACCGTGAGAATACGCGATACGTAAAATTGTAGAGGCGCAAACCAACAAATAATATACACTCTCAAAATAACTGACAAGCATTTAACAAAAAAACAAAAACGATCGTATTTATTTTCGATAATAAATAATACTGTGGCAGTTGTAGTTGCGGAGTACCTATTTAGCACATATATTATTAATAAAAATAGTACAACATCATGAAACACGTATAACTGGCCAATTAAAAATTTCATAATGATAAATGTATAAATTATTTTTCTATTTTTTTATCTTTTTCGATATCCAGATATTTTCATAATGTTAATCAGCTATGTAATTCAGAATATAATATGGCGATTGATATTTGAATATATAAATACAATTTTTTTGTCGAACTTTTATTTATGTCTAAAATAATGTATTACTCTTGATTAAATACTAAGGCAAATATTTTATATTTTGTATGCTCAATAACAAAACTATACAACATTTAATATACAATGTGTGCATACTTCCCAAAAAATAAATTCAGTAAGATTCAGAATTTAAAATTATTTAAAGTTTACAATTGATCTATAACTTTTATAATTGGAAGTTTAAACATATTTAATTCAACTTTCCTGAAAAACAATAGCCCCTAGAAATCTTAATCGAGATAAAAATATTTATAATTAGTATAATTATTATAATTACCAAAATTACATATTTTCTTATTAAATATATTCTGAATTTATCCAATTTACTGCAAAAAAACAATTTATTTCGGTTATTGTCAACATTTAAAAACAATATCAAATTTTTTACAATTATATATATATTATAACTGCGCAAATTTCTCTTTTTTTTTTTGTAATTTTTTAATTTTTCCAAAATACTAATATCACATATCTGAGATGAATAAAAGTGAAATAAAAAATGTTAAAAATTATTGAATTTATTTGCTAAACACATTTTATAAATCTCCATAAAATACATATTTATACAGAATATAAAAATAATATAAAATGGTTAAAAAATAATTGGTATATGTGATTACCTTGTGTATTTAATTAGTTCAAATGTAAAGAAATATGAGATCATATTTTGTACTTAATTATATCATTGCGTACTTGTATTCGTCATTGAAGTTTTTAAGGTCGTATACACGTATGTTTATAATAATTCTAAATGCACTGGCCATTTTACCGCATCACAAATGTCGATTGTCAAAATTAGATAAACTTACGATTGCGATTCCTTTGTACTGACGTTCAGCGGGTCAGGAGGGTACGCTCTGTAGAACATATTCAAACTTTATCGACATGAATGAACATCGGATTCTGATATTGTATTCCATAAAAAATATTAAAATCGAAAACGTAGAGACTAAAAATGAAATCTTCCTTCGTGTCGCTGCAATAAAACACCTTCGCCAGTGCAGTGGTCAAGTTTTACCGTGTATACTCGTATATCGTAAAATACAATATTCATCGTGTTCTCGAAATGTATATATATATTTATTGACTATGCGTTCTGAATGCACTCTGAGTGTTCACTAGCAGTGTCCAAGGACCCTAATTTAAGAATATCTAAAGAATAATACCGACACGTGCGGCAGATGTCGGGTAAACGTGTGTATAATACATGCGGATGAATATATCAGCACGCGCTCCAAATAAAATACTTATATAGTTTCTAGTTTCTACCATGGTTTTTATCCAGTAATGTGAGTATACAAGATATGTGGTGTATCTCTGTGCGCGCGCGCGCGTTATATATTTAAATGTTGAAATTTAAGTCCTGATTAATTTGTCACGACGGTGATACGTACACTCGTAGATAATATGTACAAAATGTGCACGAGCATCTCCATTGTACCTCCAGTTTACAAGTTTAACCGCACGAAATAAACAAATTAGTGAAATCCGTACAAATCGGACAATTATCTCGCGTGTTGAGGTTATTGCTGTACGCTCGCACACACACTCATAGTATCCATGCATGTATGTATATTGCATCATTATTTTTCGATTCCGTTGTGCCTTCCAAGTGGGAACGAATACGCACATCGATATTACGTGCACTTTTTATTATAAACACCTTTTCGCTGCGTAATTGCTCGTGTACATAAAAATATAGAGATTGTATAACGGTCTTCCTAGAAATAGTCGCTTCGGACATTTATTCAAATGAGTCGCATGAATGGCCTAGGTTAAGGGGAAAACGAAAGAGGGACGGAGAAAAAATGAATAATAAGATTAATTGTATTGTGTACATTTTAAATACTTCGCTGGTGAAACAAATTGCGCCAGTCTCGTCTGTCCAAGTCCGTGCACTGAACGCGGTGCCAAGTGTTTTCTATATTTAAAGTTATACACCGAAATACATAAAACTAAACATGCCGCGGTGCGTTCGCATACGACGACTCTGCTGCGACGCAAGTGCTCGCTTAAACGGTTTGGGTCTTTTTGCTGCGCACAGTACCTGTAATTATAATTATCGTTCTTACTATTATTATATTGTAACAGAACGTTAAAATGTCGCGAATGAGTTATCGTTATCCGTTTTTAATTGTTATTATAGGTATTTAACGTTTTTTTTTTTTTTTCTGTTATTAACGAGGAAAAAAAGTTAATCCGACCGCCAAACGAGACAGACACACACGTATGTATATACATTATGTGTATACGGGTAATATATATTTTCGTATATAATATTCAAATGAGCTCGAGAGAGACGACGTATAGAATTTATTTGTATATTTATTTACTTATATGTATAGACACCCTTGTATTTTTTATTTATAATTGTACGTACGTAATATGTAATATATATATATTGGAAAACAATATAACACTCGCATTTCAGTTTTAATCGGAACAGAATGCGGCGGCTGCTGTTAGTGTGTATGTACTCACTTCTCTATAAAATATTGCGATTATAAGAAATACATTCATTGCTTACCTATACGTAATATATATATATATATATATATATATATATGTATGTATATATATATGTATACAATATGTGTGTATATATTATGTGACATTACCTACGTGTACGTCGCGGCGGAATAGCTGTTAGTTTATGTTCATCGCAAGCGAAAAGGATAAACATTACTGCGGCGGGTTAGAAAGAAGTGAGTGTATATATGCGCACGCGTTTGTGTGTGTGTGAATGTGTGAGCTCAAGGGCGAGTGGTAACATGTCTACCACGAGTTCAAAACATAAAGAAATCACACGTTTTGTTGCTTGTGGGAAGCTATGTGTACATCGTGCGTACTGCAGATACATATATTTATATATGTAGAGTGACACAAACTTTTTTCATAAAACTTTTTTACATAATTTTCTCAGGGAAATCGGATAAAAACTAGTTTTTGTTAATTTGAACAATGTCCGAATCGGATGGAGTAAATAAAACGAAGGGAACATTTCTCGGTTCCACGTCTTTTGAACACTATAACAGCTATAAACTCTTGGTTATATAGTGGCATTGGTGTCACGATACTGTTTTACGTGTTTCAACTTAACATTGTTGTTTTGATTACAGAGTTCTTGAAAGCGACCTCAAATTGTAATTGATTTGTAGGTATATTGACGATAAGTTGTATTGTAACTGTACAATTATTCCATACTTGTATTATAGTATTTGAATATATTAATTCGTTAAAATCATTTTGGTCTATATCCATTTAAAGTTATTGTTTAAACATTTTTCTGTTTGTACCAATCACATTAAATCTTACTCTATTTTATTATAAATAAAAATAGCTTATAGTTATATTAGATTTGCGTAATCAGGTTAAAATAAATCATCAAATCCATGATGGACGATACTCGTATGAATGTTTAAGTGGACTACATGTTTGTTGGATTCATCCTGTTACATTGAATCATAAAACTTACTCGTAGCAGTAGTAATAGAAATCATTAGGTATTTTTTTTTTTTTTTTTTATCCACAGAGTTCTCGACATTTTTTCCCTGTGATCAATCCCAATTATACCCCATTCAATAAAAAATTAGTGAAATACGATAGTTATATAATTTATGAATTGTAAATTATCACTTCATTAGATAAATATCTTATTAATCTAACTTTAGCTTTTTTGTGCACCCAAATTATATTAGTTATACATATAATATATATAATATAAACAAATTATACCCAAATTTTATTTTTTCTTATGATAATAATCTTATAAATCTTATAACACCCAACAAGATATCTTATAACTATAAAGTATCTAATAGGCATATATTTTCAATTTATAATTGCATTTTGATCGTCAGCTATATTATAAACTTATATAAATGTGTGTTTTGGGTATTTTAAACCTGTTTAAATATGCAAAAGAAATCAATAAAATTTAATAATTTAGTAATCTTAAATTCCAATGTTCAAATCGAATTTTCTTAATTGTTAAATAATGGTTTAAACCATTCAAAAAACTAAGTATATTTTGTTATTAAATCTGAATTCTGATATAAAAAAAACTATTACATCAAAAATCTCGACACATTTTTTTATTCAAAATATGTAATTTATATTATTTTCTAAGAAATTAGATGAATGTGTGGTCTTGTTGTACTCCTTTGAAACATTTGAAAACAGAAATTATGTTTAAAACGATATACTCAATTTAGAATTTATGACAAAATTCTGTAAACCCAACATTTTAACTAGTAAAACATACTATTGCTTAGTAACCTAATATTTTAAATTGAGATATTCAATGGGTATACCTAGGCATTGGGAATTACAAGTATATATTTTGGTGCGAGTTTTAACTGCGGTGCATGTGCATATCGTTTTTATTTATCACCGTTCCCATTTTCATTCCATTCACCTGATTCTGGGCTCTGGGCTCTGATTACATTATTATGGCTAAAAATATTAGAATTTGAATGTAGTTTTTTTTATCGAATATATCTTTCCATTCGCTGATGATTGACGACAATAAATTTAAAACGCTTTCGAATGCTTCTACGAAATAGTATAAGAAAAAAAAAAGATATTTTTTTTTTTCTTCACTAATCAGTGATTATTTGATTATTATACTTTATTATTTCATTATAAGTATATATAAATTATCATTTAGAGTTCTGATATAGGAGATAAGATATAAATTATATAAATGACAAGTGTATTTTTAAATAACTTTTTTTTCAATCGAATCAGTGGCCGCCGATAGTTGATAATCAATCGACATTAAATCTAACACGTCTTTTATATATATTTGTTATAGTTAAAGTATTGAATACTGTTATTTTATGAAATAACTAGGTGTTTCAAGAATTACCTGTGAATGTTAGTTAATGTATGAAATAATGATATAAAAGTTATACTCAAATTAGTTATTTCATAGAACATCTAGTTATTCTTTGCAATATTAGTTTGATTTCCATTAAAGTATAGAATACATTGAAATTTATAATGTATCATAATTTTTTATTTATTTTAAGTTGAATTAATTATGGTCCCATTATATATTTGTACACATAAGGCTACTGTGGCATTTAAAGTTTTGCAATACCTCTTTTAACACACAGTTTTGTGTTACATTTTTTGATATAAGTGTACTAAACAAAAAACCCTGACTAGTTCCCAGTGACTGCGTCGTGTCCAATAAAAATATGAATTTTATGTAAATAACAAAAATGTTTCCAATCAAAAAATTTTCATTTTAATTACTTACGGATAGTTTTAATTATTCATAACTGTTTATTTCTAAAATATTGTAATGCTTTTCTAACCATTAGTCATGAGAAGATTCCTTTTCTTACTTTCATTTTTTTCACTTCCGTCAACAAATCGCATATTTTTCTTTAGTTAATGAACTATAAGACTTAAATAAAAAAATTTGTTCGTTAAATTTAATCATTTTAAATTCATTGCGAACTAATTGTAGAGACGGACGAACAACAGTGAACACACACACGTATGAATGTAAAAATATTCCAAAATTTTAAACCATTAAAATTTTGAAAGCAATTTTATAATATATTTTTAATAATATCCACAACGATAACACAATAAACGTACATGAACATTGCCGTCACCGACAATAAAGACGTCGATCTTATCTAATTTATTATATTATGTTGGACAGTAAAATAACGATATTGTACATATTTTGTTCAATTTGATACATTAACGCAATATGTCTTGGGAATGTATAAAAAAAACTAGTTGAAGTATAAATTATATATATTACCTACACGTTTAAGTAATTTTATAAATTACGTAGTTTTTTCATAAACCATCTTATTCAACATTTTAACTGTAACACACACACACACACACACACACACACACACACACACATGTATATAATATTTTATTGCCTGTCGAAAAACACACTTGTTCCTTAAATTCATTCAAAAATCTTTTCAGTTTTCGACAAAAATAATTTTTTTTTCTTATACATTATGAGAATATATACAGACCTCTGAAGATACAAGGGTCCAAAAACACGTTGTAGAACGTATCTATAGTATCTAAATTTTGATGTCCCACAGATTTGGTCAATATTTTACAGTAGTGAACATGTTCTGCAGACATATAATAGATTCTATATTTTTCTGTTCTTATTAGTAATTTATGCTACACAAATGTCATATTAATCTTACATACGTTCTATAATTTCTTACTAAGTAAGTCCATATATGACGAAATTCATATATACCTATATATAATACTTTACTTGATGGATTAGGTAAAGTATATATATCGCGTAAGACTTTTATAGTACTTTTATCATATGTACCTTTATTCAATTATAAACCTAAAACATAAAATAAAATATATAAATATCCATTTTTCAAATAACATTTACTACACTCTAAATAAACAAACGAGTTGCGTGCCATAGGTAATTAAGGGTAGAATAGGTGAGAGTCCTTATAGTTTTTTGTTTCGTTCGAAAAGTGAAGTATGAAACAATAAGTAATGATGTGGCATAATTATTGTATCGTTTTTAAACCCGTTTTGGGGTATATATGGTACTGCATTTACTGCAACGTATAATTGGCTGTTCATGACGTATATAATATATATATATATATATTGGTATTATATGATGTACCAGCAGCATTTTATTACCTATTGTGCACAGTATAATACGTATAGGTATATACATGTAGTGAATGCTGCGTCAATTATTTTCGACCTGTTTTAATAATTATAACAATAATAATAATAATAATAATAATCATAAAATATGTAGATATTAGTCCTAATTAAAAATAAAAACCCGTATCACCTTCATAAGTATAAGTGTGGATATAATTATAATATTGAAATGTACGCATATTACATGATGTATTGGCGAAAGCATACATGTACAATTTTTTTACGCGTTTAAAGAACTCTCGATTATCTTATTCGTGGAAAATGTTTATTATTCTAGTATAAAGTGTCTTTAGACGAGAGACTACAGGTGTACTTAATTCAGATGGTCAATTATTCTACGTAATATATACTGTATAATGAGATTTAAAAACAATATACTATCAACATTATATTAATCTTATTATTATTGTACATGGCCTCGTTTTATACAGGTGATACGCTTTATTTATTATTGGCGTTCTTGCAGAAATATATGTGCCTCCAAATACCGTTCTTGCATTGCGTTTTACATGTACAATATTATTATATTACGGGCGCATAAGGTATATATCATCATTATTATATATGTATGGCTATTTCGTGGCGACGGCGACGATTTCATATTTATTACTTTATGGCGTCCGCACGCATATCGCGTGATGACGCGTATTATAAGTATAAATTCGTATACGACATTTTACAACCATAAAATAATATTATATTATATACTTGACTGTAATAATATTATACAGCGTTAACGATCGACAACACACTCATATGCATATATACATGTGTGTGTGTGTGTGTGTGTGTGTGTGTGTGTATGTGTATATATGTACATATACACAATATAATATATTATTGTACAGTTCCGTTTGCGGGCACATCTGCTGCAGCATCATCAGATGAATCGTTGTACATATGCGTATAATACATACTATTAAAAATACGGCTTCTCGTCCCCCAACTACGTGGTTATTCGTCCGTCGTGTTATAAAAACGAAAAATTGTCGATTTTATGCGGGTGGGTTTATACAACGTGTGCATTGTGTCGGCAGTTTTGAGTTTTATATTATCAGTATGCATGTTATGATCTGTATTGAGTTGTTTGTGTGCTTGGAAACAAGAAAAAACGCAGAAGAAGAAGATAAAAAAAATGAATACATATACACAGCACCAATCACGAGCTCCGAATCTATGATTATTTATAATCCTCATATAAATGGACAGCAATATAACATTTTGTACGTGTAGAAAATAATAATTTTACGTAGTATGTAGATGGTGAAGCTGTGAGTGTTAAATGAAAAATACTCAAAAATAAGATCAAACGTACAAACTTGCCATTAATCAGTCACTATCATAATAAATGCAATCGTACGTGCAATGTTAAGAAAACTATTAATAGATTATTAATTCGAAATAAAAAAAATTCAAAACAAAAATCAGTAATAGTAGCTACAAATCATAATTATTTAGATTAAAACAATAAATATCGTTATTATATAGGTATCTGTTCTGGCTGATTCTTGAATTGTGCGACAAAATAATGTATAGTGTAGATCTCCGCATTTTCTTTCGTTTTATATTTCACCATAATGTCCTATACTTAATCGTAAAACACTTTCGATTTTCTCTGTCATCTGTAAAATCAACTAAACATGTATTATACCAGTACGTGTATAATATTATAAATGGGGGGTTGCGCTGTTCGTCATCACGTTTTCGGACGCTTACATTAATACATATCCAGTTTGTTGACTACTTGCATTATGTTTCTACGACTGCAACCGTGTTATGATATAGTAGGTGTAGGTGCGTATAAATATAATGCTTAACGTTCTAAAAAAATATATACCGGTCTGTGTAGACAATCAAAGCCGATGACGGTTTAGAATCATTTAATATCACATACTATGTATTATTAGGCATTACACTGCTGGTACGTGACATTAAAATATTTTGATTATATTTACATGTACATAGAAGTAGGAATATGTACCAATCTTTTTTGATTTATTTTTATTGGACATTTTTTTATGAAATATTTTTCTTAATTTTTTGTGTACTAAATACCTCTGCTTTTTATTATACTTGTATTGCCTTTGCAATGATAGTATTAAATTTTTATAAATGTCTTTAGATAATTAATTCGATATTAATTTAAAAATATATATGAAACAGATTATTTTACTAAAAGTATTAATACACAAAATACAACGCAAGTATAATATGAGACTAAAGGGTTATTCGTTTGTCGTATAGTTATTTAGTGTATGGAGATACTATATATAGAGATAGAGACGCATATTTATTATTATTTATTTTTAGATATATAATTAGACTTGGTTTGTACATTGTTTATACATCATAGTCTCTACTGCGGAACACCTTAATCGGAAACGTATCATAGCAGCAGTCCCTCGATTACGTAACTGTCTACTGTTATAATAGTATCATTATTATTTTTTAAAGTTTCAATTACACATTCATTAGCTGACAGCGTTCCTAAAAATTTAATTTAATGTAATAACATTGTGTTTAAATATAAACGATTGTGATTACAAAATTAAATTAAATGTCTTATCATTACATTTTAGGGTGCTTATCGGTCTTGAGAAATTCAATGAAATAATAAAGGGTTCTCGTTCAAGGAAGCGAGAATATCTTTGTACTAATGCAGAAAGCTTAGCGAAGGTTATTACATTTTTAGCAGTTAACTTTGAGCATTCCGTTATGAATATATCCGTACATATTTTAAAAATGATGGATATAAACATACAATGTATGTTTTAAAACAAAATGTATGTTTCAAAATCGCTACAAGTACCATGTTTTTCATTATTCCGGTTTTGCCGCGTGAAATCCATTTGGTATGGTAAATTCTACACACTTGTAATACAATTTAGCATTAATTTGTTACTATTTCCTTCGTGGTTGGTGCGATTTGAGCGGGGAAGAGGGTATTTGATATTTGTCTACAGTTTTCGAGTTTTGAAGTAAACCTAATCGTAATTTTGGTTCGCAAAAGACCTAAAGAAAGCGATAAAAAAAAAAAAATACTAGTACCATTATAATGTACTTTTATTGCAGCGTCGATGGAAACGTCTAGTCTAACAGATAGATATTGAGAGAGAGAAAGAGAGGAAGGTAATCGAAATAGATTTGTGTAGCGTAATTAAGCATGCGTAGGTATTATAAATTTGTAAAACATGGTTTTCATGCGAAGAGTCGTGAAAGATCGCTGTCGAGGCGGTGGCGGCTACGGATTCTGCGAGGTGATGGGCGCGAGGGGTCGAACGCGGCGGCGGGGAAAATGATATTACAACGTTTACGTGCGTGTGCGGTGTGTACGATGATATAACGTTGGATTATGCGGTACGGGTACGGGGCGGGGCTAGCGGTACACCAACCAGAAAACGCGGAGCACTCCGTACACGTGTACATATATACAAATATCATAACTTTCAACAATAACCGGCGCGACGGCGTATCATTATTATTATTATTATTATTATTACCATTATGTGAGCGCCGCGAGAGTACACGGCGTGCATATACATGTACACTGTGCACATATACAGAGTGCGCTCGCGTGCGCACGCGCTCCGCGAGTGGGAGAGAAATAAATATGACGGCCAATGCGAGTCGGCAGCGCGAGCGCCCGTATTTCATCATACACACGCACGCACGCGTACACACGTCGCGCATATATTATAAGCGTGTACACGAACGTATAGGTGCGCACGGCCAGTGTTCTGGTGTGAATAATGATTAGCTACGCACACGTTTTGTTTTGGCGCGACGGCGGCGTACTGGGACCTGTAATTCGCGCATATTGTGTTATTACGAATCGTGGTAGATGCAATTTTCGTCGGGCCCGAAATAAATAAATTTTTCGCATTACGTTCTAGTTTTAGTTTTCTGAAATACACGTCGTACACTGAGCGGCGGTTGAAGATAAGTACGTTCTGCACATTTATCTAAACGTGTCCGTCACGCATGGGTTGCAAAACGTTTCCGTGACTCCCAATCGAAATGATTTTATTTGGTTCGCACTTCCAAAATTCGCATGCGCGGAATACTTTTTTTGGTCGCCGCACAATGTGCGGCGTCGTATAGTGTAAATACAATTTTAGATCCGTATGTATTCGATTGTTATAACGTTCGCATTCTATCCCCACGCGATATGGTAGGTGTACCTATTAGTTTTTCCCTCGTATCTTATCCCTCTATACGGTATACTCTTCGACACCTTTACGTAATGACGACGATAATGCTTTCCGAAAAGAAAATTCCTAAAATAGGTTTAAAATATATTGGGTTTTCGATTATTTTCGTGGTCCAACACAACAACTAACTAGAGTAGTATACAATTACGAAAAATAAAATAATATTATTTTATATATATTGTGTATTGACTAGTTTGTTGGTAAGTTATAGCCACGGTTAGTAAATGTACTAAATAATTGCTTGAGAATGTTTTTTAATTCAATTTTTTATTTTATATATTCCTGAAGACTGGGTCAACATAATTTTTGTTACTTTTACGTGTTATGTTACAATTCAGGCAGGTTAGTCGTAAGTAAACAATTTATTTTGCGCCCCCTCCATAAAAAATTTCTGGACCTGCCCCTGAACCATTGACGCGTCAAAACAATAAAAATAAATTTATAAAATAAATGTATTTACACATACATAATACTACTGTTCTGTTTGTACCGAGTACGAATATTTTTTTTATCCGTATATGATTTTGGAAGCACAGTCCGCTGAGGGAGCAGTGCCCACCCTGCCCCTCCCGTAAACACTCCTATGCTCTCAAGTACGTAGTATAGATCCGAAGTGTACAACCTTAAGAGAAGACCGGGCCATATAAAACAAGTTAAAGTTATCGCGAACCGCATGGATTTTTAAAATTACAAAATATTTGAATTTATTGATTTTTATAATAAAACATTTTATTTATTGTGGCAAGAAGAAAAATACATTTATTTATAGTTAAAAGATGAAAACCATTTTAGTGTAACCAAACAAAAATGTTTAAACTGCATTTTTCCCAAAAGTAATGACATATATGTCATAGGAGCCGTATTATAAATTAACTCTTATGTACATAAAATACCCCTAGTGTAGACAATGTATATAGATAATATTATTATTTATCAAATATAGCAATACTTGGATATGATTATTATACATTTTTTGTAAAACATAAAAGATATTATTTTATGTATTCTCGCATTAATGTTATTTATAATATTATATGCCTATGTATGGACTAATGAATATATTCGTATAACATATATGTTTTGTCGTTATGTACATAAACTGAAGAGATGGGTGATAACTTCAATTTAATGTCGATAAATTGATCTGTGCGATTTTTTAAATAAATATATCATATTTATCGGCTGTACGACTTGGCTACGTAGGAAATACAAAAAAAAAAAAACGGTTGTCACGCATAATAGCGAATGGAGCAGCTCTCATGCATCCCCCACCTAAATATAGAATTATTTTTCGTTTATCTATACGTGTATATGGCTTGTAAATGTATGTGTGTATGTGTGAACACGATTTGGGTGTAAATGTATGCACTTATAGCACTCCAGACGAATATCGAGATGAGCATCTATTTAATATGTATATGCAGGTAAACGTATATTATAATATTATACTTATGTATGTATCGAATATATATAAATAATCGTAACTCGTATTAAATTTCTATACATGATAAATTATTATTACTATTCAGTTGCAGTATAATTTATACGAAATAGATTTTTCGGTTATTCAACCTCATATTTATATATATATGCATTGTATATTATAATGTTTTTAATGTTAGAAACGATATAACTTTCTCTACAGACGTTTTTTTTTTCCGATTCGATGTTTTAGACGCGCGTTAAATAATCCGTTCCCGAAGGACGTGCACGTCCTGAGATACATATTATTGTTATTTAAATATAAGTCGTATATAATGATGACGGAACAACGAGATTATGTATTGTGTATATTCCGCGTTGTGAAATATATTTATGAATAAAATATGAGTGTGCCTAACTATTTATTGACTTGTTACCCGGTAATAGGCCTATAATATTTGTGTACAATTATGTGCATAATATATATGCCGCGAGGCGTGTGATTTGTGATTCGCAGAGACGATAAGTACGACTATATATTATAATGTTATACATGTTATATATTGACGATTGAAAACGTGTCGATTTGACATGGGAATAACCAAATTTTTCAGGTGAACACCGGTAGTTGCTGCTAAAACATCGTACATTTATTTATATTAATATTATTATTATTATTATTCAACGAGCCTACGACGGTCCTGGTAAAAAGAGCCTATAAAATCGTAAAAATAATACATATTATTTACGCGTAAAAAATGTAAAAACGCAATTTATTAAACTTTTACTTATATTTTATTCGTAGATTTATACTGAAAAAATCGCTGGGCTGCAATTTACATGATAAATTGATTTCAGGATTTACTAATAGCCAAAACTATTTATGATATTTATTATATTCCAATACGTTTATTATGCGCGACCATTAATATATTATAAGTGTTATTGAATTATAATATGATTTTTATGTTTTGGTTATCATATATTCAAATAAGTGTAATTTACATACATTATATAAGATAATCATTTTTATGAATTTATTAAACATCTAAATTCCTACGATCGTTCTTGTTATACATGCGTATGTGTACCTTCATGTATATTATAAATACATATTTGTATAACTTATTCACTTCACGATTTAGTGATGACCCTCGAAATGTGAATTTTTTCTAACACTTTTTAAAACCGAATTATATACCATCGGTATAATATTATACGCGCGCGATCCACCTCGACCTTAACGACCGGGCCTCTTTATCGTACATTAAATTAAATACATAAGTATATAGGTATATATATACTAAGGTATACCTTCTCAAATGTAATTCAGTGTGCGGTTAGATTTGGTTAATATCGTTTAAATGACTCGCGCATATTTTATACACCCGCATTAAAAATTTAAATTTAATTTACTTATTTCTATTTTTAGTTGTATATTCATACCAATCTATAATATGATAATATGCACGTATTGTGTTTGATGACCTTTTATGCATAATAATGTTATCGCATTTTTAATGTGTAACTTAACCCGACTAGAATCATCGTTTATGGGAGCATAAACAATAGGTGCGTACGCCGTAGGGTAAGTAGTAGGGTAGTAGGTACCTAGATACAAGTGATGAATTTGTGGACATACATTTATTTATATACATACGTATCTGTTCTCGGAATATAAGTCCTGTTTACTTTACCTATATATTTTAATTTAAGATGTATTATTTTCTCCTGCACATTAGATTTAGGTAGTAGGTAAGTTATACTCATGTGGAAAACTGGCGACTCTCGATTTATAAAACATTGAATGAAAAACTATACACCTATAACCTCGAGAATTATTTATCATTTAAATTATGTATATATATATATATATATATATATATATATATATTTATTTTTTTTTTTTTTATAAGACTTGGGTTCCAGTAATGAAGAGAAACAGTAAAAAAATGAACATTATACAAATGGCGGGTCACAATACTTATTATTACATATACCTATAGATTAACCCTCTCTTAGTTTTATATATATGGTTTATTAGAATATAACATAAGTAGGTATGTATCACCAATATACACACCCGTAATAAATTAACCAAAAAACGCCCGATTTCGATATACCGGTTTATATAGGCATTTATATTACTATATCGACACATATATATGAATATACGTTTATATATACATTATATATGTATATTTTAAGTAGCTTATTTTTTATTTTTTTATTCACACGGTATAAAATATCAAAAAAGCATTTTATCCCCGATCGTGGCAATAAATTTCATTAGCAGGAAACCTTCGTTGTCGTGGACACACACACACACACATACACATGGCCAGAAATATTCAGAGAATTAAAAAATATATAAACATCATGTATATTGTATACTTGTACCGCGTATATGTGTTTGTGTGTATGTGTGTATGTATGTGCGCTCGCGTTTGTGTGCACATTCGTGTTCGTGCTTGCGCACATATATGTGTGTGTATGTGTGTGTTTAAAGATCTAGATAATAAGGCTTTATTATATAGTATTAAAATATTACTCATTTTATACCGGTTCGAAATTGATAACTATTTTACACAGACACACATACACACTCGTATGTATATCGTATGCTTATAGATTTATATATGTATAGTATATATTATATTATGTATGTTTATACATATATATATATATATATATAGGTCTCAAACATACACATTTTTTTTAATTGGACTGTTATTCTGAGACCCATTCACAAGGCGTGCACGTTTATTATAATAATACGTACGTATGTATATGTATGTATGTATGGCCAGGTTCGAAAACCAATAAATCTGTCTGGGGTTAATGGAAGAATGAAGAAAAAAAGATATTTATTTAAATTGTCTCCTTATAACAGCACATGGGTGACTCGGCTGTTAAGTTTTACATTGTGTGTGGTTACAAGTCTTTTGTATAAAATTTCTTTTCCACACTATATCTATAATATACACAGGTATATACCAACACTATTACATATACATATACATAATATATGCACATTATAGGTAGATAATTAGAGTAAGAGGGGCACCAATCGGATAATGTTATCTGTCAATTTACTGTATAATATTATAAGTGTACACGTATGTGAGGAATACACATTCTACGTATCGTACACGTATGATAATATATAATACATTATGAAAAAGAATCGTGTGGCGTATAAAGCGTGGGCTGAGACTCTTATTCCGTGTGCGATATTTTTCATTTATCCGCATTTAATAACGCATACGATAGCGTGTACATAATTATAATATAATATTGGTATTATAAATTGAATAAGCTGACCGCGTTCGCGCGATTTAATGGAATTTGAAGAATATATAATGTTACCGTTTTGCAAAAATGACATTGAACATTAATTTTTTTCATAATATGTAATATTTATAATAGACGCGTGTAATATTATTTCTGTACATATAAATATACATAAATTAATAATTTCCTCCTCCGTGGTTAAACCAGTTTTTTTCATTATTATTATTATGATTATTATTATATTATTATTCAAACAGCTTGTGGTTCTAGACAACTCTCACGGTTAATAATATATGACGACTGTACATATATTGAAATATGTAGGTAAATAATAATCATAATCGTAATTAATAAATCGCAACACATTTATCCACGTTATCACCGACGCATCTACTTGCAGTTACAGGTGGTATTTACCTCTATCTTATGTGTGTTATATAATATATATACGTATGTCATACACGTGTGTGTGTGTATAAACATTGGCTGTCAAGTATATTGTGAACGGAAAACTCGCGGTAAAAAATATGAAATATGTATGCATTTTTAATACCACAGGGGTCGTCGTCGGTACAAGCGAGGGTTGTGACTGCCTGATATACCTATAGCAACGTGTATGTAAAGGGTGTCCTAGGGTTTTATAACCACAGCGATGGTTAAAATCATTCGATTATGCTTGTATGAGCGCGGGCGTGAGTAGAGTTTAAGATAATTCTCGTAGATTGCGTCCAAATATACTCAGATCAATGAGAGGATAGGCACTGGTTTGTTTACTGCTGTATAGTATATATATATATATATATACACCTCTAAATTTTTATTGAAAAACGTTGCACAGTTCCGAGTGTAATTTACGAGCAACCCTATTCGTACATACATGGTCGTCGTCATATTATTTTATACGTACACATACACTTATGACAATAAAAAATAAAAAAAAACTATATAAATTTTATATAATATACTTAAGACCGGCCGTGTAAAATGTTAAAATGTTTGGCGCCAGACACAAATACACTTGCACGACACACACACGCACACACGCACACGTACATTTTCATGCGCGCGTACAAATGTAATAATAATATGACGATGCGCTCCACAACCATTTGTCCCATCGAATAACCGAAGATAAAAATATGTCTCTCGCTTCACAGCCGTATATTATTGTTTTTGTTGTGTGTGTTAAGGAATATTTTTATTGTTTTTTATTTAACGTCATTTTTTATAGGCAAGGCAAACACCAACACACGCACACTTACAAACACACACACTACACGCACTACTTCCTGTTAAAGGCACGACGATAAATTATTTATACTAATTTGATGTGTTTCTAAATTGTTCCGCACGTCAACACGCCCTGTACTCTGTATTTTTTTACCACACTATACAGAACTGTGTATTCGATAAAAATCACTCCTATATTTTATCTTTCCTCGTGCACAAGCCGTTCACAAGTCGTAATAATATAATATATGTAAAGGAGTTACACGAACGTACGTACATGCATTTACGGGTATCAACCGACTGCATTGATGTGTGACACGTCATATTTCGATAAACGGTGGCAAGTTTGATGAGGGATATTATATTAAATAATCGAATATTTGATTAATCATAAAGAATACACGTTATCATGTATAATAATATACGTATATCAACATATATTAAACATATTTATTCTGTACAAAAACTCGACGCGTTTTCTCTCGGCCTACAGCAAACTAGTCCCCTCATCGATCATAATAGTATTTCAATATTTTTACCGATACGCCGTGGCATCGAATGTCAAACGGCTGTTCTGCGCATCCCAAGATTTGTCCAACAATATACGATAATATTAATATATAATATCAGATATGTTATTGCGTAGTATAGAATGTACAGCCGAAATACCAAATTTATTCATCATTACGAATTGATACGTTTTATCCGCGTTAGACTGCGATTATAAAATATTCTCTGCGTGTGTTTTTTTTTTTTTTTTTTTTTTTTTTTGAACAAGAATATTTAGCATACTGTCAACACGTATTCCTCGTAAACGTTCGTTTTCTGCACATATGCATGGTATAGTATATAGATATTCTAGTTTAGTATACGCACGATATAGTAATGCATTGTGTACTGTCGTAATACAACAGTAGATACACCCTTCGGGATACGCGAATATAAAATGTAATATACGCCGAGGTACGTTTACGCGCAGTGCGTACCCTTTTATATTAATTCGATTGCGCGTGAATTGGATTATCTCTACGAATGCTATTTATGCTATAATATGTATGTTCAGTATGTACACGTATTAGTATATATTATACGCGTACGTTATACGTAAGTAGGTACGTACGGAGAGTTCAACCGCATTATTATATTGTAATATGCCCTCCTTTACCTGCACGTCGTCGTAGTCGCGGATAAGTGTCTCTCCCACGGTTGTAAGTATAATATACATTTTACTTTTCTCTTTCTCTCTCAATGTTTATCTAAAGTTATCCTTTTGTTGTAATTATCTTTGACTCGAATAAATACTGTATAGGTATTACATACACACGAACGGAATATGTGTATACGCATATTATATTCAATATACATATATACCACTTTGAATAGCAACAACTATCAATAATTTATTATAATTGCCTTGAGAACCACTGTCGTTCAGGTCTAGACGATAAATCTATGTAGTATGGGTTCGTCTTGTTTTTATTATGTCCGCGCGCGCGGGCGCGTTTGCGCTGTCGCGTATGTGTACGGGTGTGCGCGCGTGTGTGCGTGTACATGTGACAAAGAGAGTTTCAGGTTTTTAATTAAGAGTGTATATAAAATAATGTCGCGCGTACATTTCTTTGATGGGTATTGTTGTATTTAGATAAAGTAAGATGATAATAAAATACACGTCTGTACGTTTAAATATAAATACGAGTTTAAATTATTGAAAACAAAAAAAAAAACAAAAATATATATAAACGAGAACCAATAAATACAATTTTTTAATACTGATTTAAAATTATTAACCGATCCTTTTCCATAGATAAAAAACATCGTTGTTTCCTTTTTCGGCCGTCTTTTTCCTCTCTGCTGCGGCAACAATCGATGACCGTTCATTATTATTTATAGGTTTACTATAAAATAATTACCAGAAGTATATTATGATATCTTGTTCAGAGGAAAAAGGTTGAATTTATACACTAAATCAAAGTTTGTCCAAAACGCAATAATGAAATAAATTTATGAAATCGTGAGTAAAAATGAATATTGAAAATATGAAGCAAATTAAAATTAGTTTTATTTGCATTTTATTCGAACACTTTGTCTTAGTTGTTATATATTATTACACATTTTGTAAGTAATAAATACCTAAACGAGTAGATGGCTACGTATATCAAGTGAAAATCTTACTCGTATACATGTATAGTATTGATCTTTGGTATAGGTACGACTACAGATGAGGGCCTGGTGCCCCAAAATGGTCCATACGTATCACAAAAAATGATTAGTTTATTTATAATGGTGTATGGTATACTTGAGTAGAAATAACTTGAAGCCGAAGAGATAATAATTCGAGTTACCAGATAATAATTATAACATTTTTTTCAATTACATTTGATGGGACGTTAATCGTGATATTGAAAATTACGTACATATAAATTAGGATAAAATTGTATTGTTATAGGTATTATCAGCGCGATATCATCGTATAATACGGGATAAAACAAAACAAAATAAAATTGTAATAGATTTACGTATATGCAAGCCATCTGGTCATAAAAATATTTTGTACCGTTGTCTATGCATAGTTATGCAATTGCATTACTTGTGCGAGGAAATCATATACCCACGGGTGACATATAAAACTTTTAGAATTTTATAATAGTTAATATTTAAATTATTATTCTAAGTAAAACGTACCCTGTAACAATATATGTGTGGTGCTTAAAGTCGTGGTACATAATATAATCTGCACCGACGTATCCTTTAACCCTTTGCACTGGCTTTGTGCCGACCACTGTGCAACACGGTCAATAATATCTCACCTTCTAATCGAAAACGTTCCGCGTAATAAATTCATACGCAAATTCCGCGTAAACATATGTTAAAATCAAAACGTGCGTCTATTATGTCCACTATCGATCATGACATGCCGATAAAAAATCATGCAGAAATCCTCGTTAATCGCGTTTCGTCCGGAGGATGATTGTCAATGCAAAATGTATTACACATCTGATTTAGGCGAGTACATAAATGTATATTATAACAAAATATTATGTACATATTATGCACGTGTGTAATATAAATATTCAATATGATAATTTTAGTGTATTATTACGACTTGAACCGTGGCGGGCTGAACGCGTATCTACGGACACATGGTGTAGCGGTGAAATGGACAGTAGTCACCTATAATATACACAAATTTTCACATATCATTGTATTTATAGTATTCATCACATACACTTGTACCTAAACAGCAGTGTTGGGAATAGATTACTAATAATTTATCTAGATAAAGATAAAGATGACTGTGCTAATTCTTATCTAGATACAGATAAAGATAGTTATTCTAAATTTCATCTAGATAAAGATAAAAATAAGTACATTTTTATCTAGATAAATATGAGATAATTTCATGTTTGATTTTGAAAATATTCAGGATACTACAGCCTACAGATATTAGGTAAAAAATTCATAATTAAAAACATTTTAAAATAAATATCATTTTTTAAACTCATTTCAAACATTAATAAACATAAAATATAAAATATTTTTTTTTTTAAATAAACTTCATAAGAAGATGACAAATTATTCTCTAACTTAATAATAAAAAAATCTTAGATCTGAAAAATAAAATAACAATACATTTCTATCTTTTTTTTAACAAATTTCAAACATTTTGAAAATAAACATATAATATAAAGAGTTTTTTTTTAAATAAACTTCATAAGTCATCTTGTCAGTTATTATATGTGTAATAGGTACAGAAAAATGTAAAAATGAAAATATAAAAACATTTTAAATTTTCAAATTTTATTTTTATTCCATTTAAATAAATTATCTAGATTGGTACTCATAGATAACAAGTTTTTTATCTAGATGAAGATAAAGATAACTGAGTATAAATTTATCTAGATAAGATAAAATATAAATAATTTTTATCTAGATAACTTATCTAGATACATTTATCTAGATATTTCCCAACACTGCTAAACAGCGGTTAATCGTATCGAAAATCGTAGCGTTCAAGAAGAGTACGACCCGGAAAATTAAGTGCTTATTGTTGCGTTGGACGCGCGAAAAACTGTGGCAAAGCGTACAATACATGTATTACATATACATATAGGTACGACGCTCGGTGGCTATCGATTTGTAAAACACGTTTTTTCTGTTTTTTTTCTTTTTGGTTTTTTCTTTCTTAAAGTGGAACTGGAATGACATGCTTAACGTTTGTAACGTACTGCAACTGACTTAATATTATGCACACACACACGCACACAATTATATTATCGTTTAAACAAAACACGTCGTTTGTTATCAGTCCATATTATCCTTCTAACATCTATCAAGCGATGTGTGTATACTGTAACAACAATATTATAAATTACCTGGAATTATTTTTTTTTCGCTTTTTAAAATCTTCGGAATGTACTATATATCCGTCGTGTGTATTGACGACAACGACGAGACGAGTAGGTGGTGATCATACTGGATATCGGTTTTCTCACGCTTTTTAAGTATATTTATTATATGCATATATTTAATAACACAGACAATGAAGGTGACTAATAATAATATTGTTATAAAATATACTATTGCGTCTGCAGTATGAATTATACAGCTCGAGATAGTCGTGTGTATTATAGCATATTATATACGTTTTTAACCAGTTTATCCGACGATAGCGCTCTGTGCCGACGCGATTTTGGAATTCATTCCACGCGGACAACGTGCACCTCGTACTCTTGTAAAATATTTTTATTGTTATTGTTGAAATCACGAGTATAAGTATAATACACGTCGACAACTAATCCGTGTGCGAATATTAGAATTAAAAACGAAAAACAAATGCATTTGGATGATTTTATACGCCCTAATTAGTTTTACATTAGTCATATATAAACATTTGTGTAGTGTTGTGTAAGATATTTATTAGCTGAAAATCGTTTCGTACTAAACGTGGTGACGCCTGCTAGTTAAAACTGTGAGAATCCATTGTTGACGATACATATTCATACTGCATTTAAACTTCATTGAGCGAAGTTGTGAGCCGGTAAAAAAAATATTGTCATTTCAATTCGGGCAAATTTTCAAATTGATTTTTTGAACATCGCGTAATATTGTTAAGAACCCAGCTATGCGTAATATACTCCAGTTCCACGCGACAGTCGCGCGCACCATTGTTACCGCATCTGGGTCGTGTTTGGATTTCGGTATTTTTGCGAGAATAAAAAAAAAAAATGAATATAATAGTAATAAAAATTGTTCCCAAACAAAATTGCCTGTATAAACAACCGTGTGCATCATATGCACACATACTCTCGAAACACAATATCTCGATCACCTGACCCATAATATAATGTCATACATCCAAGTATATACCTACATCACGTATAATATGATCCTTGTATTCTTGTCATCATAGTGCACTCGTCTGTACGTGTGTACGTGTGTGTGTGTGTGTGTACGCGTGCATTTACCGACATCATTTTTATAAATAAATCAATCACAATAGTTTCGCCGGGGACATAATATTACCGATTGTCATATGTACACAAAATGTAGTACCATAACATACATATATATATATACATATAAACACATCTCTCCGTCTCGCGCACTCTCTCGGCCCTCGCGTGTGCGTCTATCAAGCGTGTACACACAATGTAAACACATTATCGGGAGGATCCTTCGCGATTATTGATAAAAAAAAATAAAATACGCTTCTTTCTTTTATTATTAGACGGATGTCGTGTCTCAGTAGTGGTGGTAGTAATAGTAGTAGTAGTAGTAGTAGTAGTAGTACTAGCAATCGTGACCCCAAGGGGGACCATCGCATCGGGGCAATGTCAACATTATTGCACACCAGTGTCAATAATGTGTGTACGGTCATCAAATCCGATGCCGCGTGACGTTTCTATTGAAATAAAAACTCCGCTCCCGTTACACACGTACAAAAAGGACAAACGACAGTAGTTTTGTGCAGTCCCTTGTGCCGCCACCGCCTTCGTTGTGTGGACACATAGAAAAGACTTTTATTATCATTATTATTATTATTATTATTATTTTTATTACATATATATATATGCAGTAAAAAGAGATTTGAAATCGGAGAGGAGGCGGAGGGACATGCCGGGGCTATTGATATTATTATTATTGTGTCGGCATGTTTTTCCGATTCGACAAATTTCTCGTGTATAAATACTGCGCATTTTTTCCCCCGTTTCGTCGTTGCCCTTCTCATCTGTCGCGTATCGTCGTACCCGTCGTCCGCCGCCGTGTCGTCCTCGCCGCGCGTCGTCCCCTATTATTGTGTCGTCGTCGCCGCGATCAGTGTTTTCTGCGGTGAATTCTTTTGTACATTCTCTTATTGTAAACGCTTCTAAGCATTTTCTCCGTAAAAAGAATATTAATAATAATAAATAATAATAATGAGAAGGAAAAAACGATGGCAAAAAAAAAAAAGTAAAAAGAGAAAGAAAAAAATGAGGTAGATACGCCAGCCGTAAAAACTAATGACATTTTAACTACATACGTACGGGTATTTACAGCACTCACTCGTATATTTTAAACATCGATGACAGCCGAGCAACGTACCACGTGAAAAAAATAAAAAGTTAATGAACATCTCAGTGTTATCGTGTAAGTAAATTAATGTGGCATGAATTATTGAGTTAAAATTAAATATCTATGATGTTTATCAAATACACAGTTGAAATAAACGCCGCAAATCCTTGTTTATTTCTAATCTCCATTAATACCAAATTTCCATATGCCATTTTGAAACTTGATTTAAATCAATCATACATAGATATTTGCTTCAAATAAAATAAATCGTCTTCGCACTACCAGAGGTTTATTTATTTATTCATTCTTTATTTTTTAAAATCTAATTTGTTAGTTTATGGAAACCGCCCGAAGAAATCAATTTATTCACTTCGAAATCGACAAATGTTATTTGTAATAAACGATTAATCATCGAAATTTCAATCGTATATTTCAGTATTTAAATGCTTAAGTATGAGTACGGAATGCACATGGCATTATATATTTATATGACAACAAAAATATTATTTTATTTATCATAGACGTGATGAGAGACTGGTCGCTCATACTAGTGTTATCAATTATATACTTACCGTTGGCCGATAACAACACAAGTTGATATAAATATATAATTTAAAATGTGTTTGTAGCCTTAACCAAATTATATCGTAAAACATACAATACAGGTATAAGAGAGTACATATAATTATTATATCAGTTCTATTGGTGTATGCGACATAAATTGGATTACGACTGAGTTTATTCTTCATAACAGTATTACTGAGTACAGTTGAAAAAAATATACAAATCGTCACGGGGTTATATATTATTTTACAGTGCTTCCGATTGGGGCGAATAAAAATGATCTAATTAAATAATATATATACATATATTAATAATAATGGATATATCAATATTTTGATGTATTGAGTTGCACCGTGTGACTATGATGTTAAAAATAAGGCTTCGCGTCCACTATGGGTTGTAATTGATGTATACGTATACACGCGTTGTGGATGTTATGTGTGTGTACTTTTTATAAACGGGTCAGCGAGAAATGCGATACTAATTTGAAAACAAAGAGGGGAAAATTTGGAAACCCTACGAATGTAACATATCTATTATATGTACATAAATAATTATTAAACATCGTATTTTTGTGTCAGAATAATAAGTTCATACTTAATTTTCATAATGGATAGCGCCGGTTTAGCTATTGATGTCTCCGCGCCAAGTGCAACGTGTCTGTAATAGTTATATAACGTAGTCTATACGAGGGCTAATTTTGGATATTTTGTAAAGTTTTGATGAAACAGACGTCATCCAACAGTAACGCGAATCAGAATCGATCGATTAATCTTTACCACGCGTGCTTAGATTAGGTATATGCTAACAAATTATTATATTTAAAATCCTAGTTAGAATGATGTATTCGAGTGACATCTAGTTCTGTCAAATTAATCACAGTGTTAGAATATTTTTTTAACAGGATCCGACGTGAGTGTTGTATGTGACTTTTAAGTATATGTTCTCGCTGACTTTACTAAAAATATAATGTCTCAAAACATATTCGTTTTTACTTTACTGCATCCACACGGTTACTAACGTACGTCAAATAGTTCATTTTATAACACAAAAACGAAAAACTGAAGTTTACCCTTCAACAAGTATACACACGCGCGCGCGCGTATATATTATTATTTTTTGGTTATTTATAAACTCATTGGGCGCACGCGAGAGAATATACATATATACATATATATGTATATCTGTAACTCCCCGCTCTGCTCTTTCATCCCTCCGGAACGCCTGGAGAATTTCAATTTAACAAATATATATATATATATATATATTATTATTATTATTATTATTAATAACAGTAGTAAAAGCTATGCGCGCAGATGAAAGACGTCAATGTTAATGGTTAGCGGGACGTAAATGATGAGCTGGTAGGATTTCTGTCTATTTTTGGAAATATATTCCAAAAAGACGGAAACCCTGCAACAGCAATAGCAGTGAGCCAGCAGCAGGGGGAGAAAAAAACATTGAAATTAACAACACAAAACGAGGGTCGTCGTCGTCGACGGTGACGGTGACACTTACCGTCAAGTGGGTTTGTGTCAGATAGGATAGGGAAAATAATAGTGCTCGGTAGCGCGACGGGCACACCCCGTCTATGCAGATTTTTCGTAGCACGTGCCGTCGCCTCGTAACGCGACACGTATTTATTTATTTTTCAATTTTTTTTTTTTTTCTTTAACTCATTAAATATTAATTTATTAACTCGTTTATAATAATAAACCTCATAATAACAACAACAATAATAATTATATTAATAGTAGCAGCTTTATATTATACTCGAATACCACTCAACGGGTGTCATTTTATAACATCAGTCGTCGGGCACACTTATGCACATATATTTAAACACCCGAATAAACATGGAGATACTTTGATTTTTTTTTTTTATAAACTATCATTTATTTCACGTGCCATTTTGCCGTTTTAAGGTGTTGGTATTCGCAGTTGTACATTGTTTACACTGTAGATAAGTTGTTTAAAAATTGTAAAGAAATTGATACAGGAATCTTTATGTTCGAAAAAAAGTCTTAGCAAGAAACGAATCTCTGGTGTGTAGGATTTGTATCCTATTGTTTTTCCGATTTTGAGAGTAGAATGAGAGTACATAGCATGGACTTAATGAGGTTTCACTGTATAAGTCGTAATGTATTTAATTTTACTATAAATGTAACTTTACCAGTATGTTGTACAAAAGTGACTATATATTTATACAAATAATAATAATAAATTAATGTAATGTATCGAAATATTATAAATGTAATGTATAGACATTTTAAATAAACTGATTATGTGACTCGTATAGAGATTAATTCCGTTGGATTCGTAATGCAGATAATAATATTTATGTATTGTTGATTTGATTTAATGAACTCGCCGTGTACACGTTATTTGCAAAGAACAAAGTTTTTCTCTTTCTCTCTCTCTCCTTTTGTTTTCCTCTAAGTTACACCAAACTAAACGCATACTAATTAAAGACATACGAATCGGTAAAAATACACGCTAAATAATCAAGTAATGGCGATCGAAACCGTTCTCTCGGAAGTCTGAAAACGGTACGCAGTCCCAGGATCATCTACACTAGGTCTATACCATGGTCCATGACACTTAGCGTCATCTCGTACTCCCTACTCCCGGGTGCCATATCGACCTCAGATACATTTACTTAACCACGTACGTACACCTACCCACAGCAGTACTACACTCGTTTCCTACACCGAACGAAATATCATTCCATCGCTGTACATATATTATTATATAATGAGACACCGTAAGGAATGAAAAGTATATACAGTCAGATCGATATTAAACATACAACGTGCGCGCGCGCGTGAACCGGTCTCCGAGAGAGACCGTCTCTCATCGGACACGAGTACTCTCCGTACCGTGAACATACGTCGAACAGTGTTCTTATTTGGATATCTTTGAATCTTTTTAAGCGCGAAAATGCACGACACAACTACCTTTATGCATACACATGCGTTTACACAATAATATGTTACAGAAACAAAAGCACGAGTAGGTAATTTATACGTTTTCCGTCGTAAATGCTTGTGTGTAAATATAAATATATGTGAGTGTGTGTGAATATTTATTTTTTTTTCTGCTAAACAACACGCGTAGCAAAGTTTTGAAATTGATAAAGAACCCGCAGGTCCGCGCTTATGCATTTGTACGCGCGCCGTATACTCGCGTATATAACGATTTTTATTTATTTATTTATTTTTTTTTTTTAATCAACGTTTTCCTCTCAGAAACCCCATAATGTAATATGATGATATCGCGTTATATGAATATACATGCATGTATGTAAACGCGCGCGAACGTTATTAGTTCGCAACGCGCGCACATAAAATACGAAATCTAATTTTACATGTTTACTCTCTCGACTTTCTTACAGCACTCACAGACACACAGTTACATGCACGTGTATATATAATAATATACGTATATTCTTTTAAAATATTCCTCTTTCCGGCACGAGGCAGATGTCAACTATGATATAATACAAACACACAACGGGTTCCAGATTTACAGGAATTCATTCGTCCTGCGCTTATATACGTACACACCGCTCCGCGACGTATCGTCTCCCCCGCGACCGATACTGCTGCTACTGCTGCAGACCGCGTGCGCTACACCATACACAAAGCTGTGCTGCGGCGGCTTATACGTCTCGTGCGAGTGGAATTCAACCCTAATATTACTGCAGCCGCGTCTCGTTTAAATATGTACACATATATATGTGCAGTATGTATGTGCTGTATAAATCTCCCCACGATTTTCGAGTCTTATAAATATGTCAAAATCTGCTGAATGTTTCCTGAAATATAAACTAAAAGAGGAGAAAATAAATTTTACGGTTTTGGGTTTTTTCCCTCTCGTTTGTACGTTTTTTTTTTCCGTCTCTCTCTCTCTCTCTCTCTCTCTTTACATCTTCGTCCCCGCCATCCCTTGTCACCGCATTTACGAGACTTTCATTTCCACCAGAAATATTCGATGTAATAAGGGTTATAAAACGTGCGAGTTTGTATATGTATGACTGCAGTGCGCGCGTTTAGTCGTTCTAAACCACCCGGTACAGGAGACCGAATCGAGAGGTATTATTTCGTTATTAATCATCGGCCGTGTACATAAAGATTGTCAAACGCAATATTTATACCGATCGAACGGTAAAATGTACATCACGATAATAATTACAGTTCTCACAGTCCGCGGCACGATAGTCCGTACAGTTTTCCAAGCAATGCTCAACGAGTCGTTTAATAACCGCCGTGTCGGTGTTTAAATGAATATAAAAAATAAAAAAACCGATTCTTACCGCAAAGGGTTTGTTTATAGTGATGTGTGTGCGCGCGCGCGTGTGTGTGTGTGTGTCTCCGTCGATTTATAATTTCCCCGCTCGCGTGTTATTATTGCATTCACCCATCCATCACGTGACGACCGCGAGTGTATATCCCACCTATAATGTATACTTGTATACTGTGTATATACATACAAATAAATTAATAATATATATACGAGCCAGCGTCGAGAGTTCGAGCCGGTAGTCGGGTTTTCAATTCGTTCGAAAAACCGTGCATAACAAATCAAATCATCGAGTGTAAAATATGCGGCTGGCGACCGGCATACAGATGACGGTGGGGAGAGGAAAAAAAAACGAAACGAAATAGACGCGTAAGAAAAACCGAAAAAACGGGGTTAGCGCTCCCACCCCCGCGTGCATAATAGGAAATTCGTGAGGTTAAACTCTCGTTATTATTATTGTTATACACACCGGTTGACGTGTATAATACATACATACATATATATGTATACATTACGAGTATAAACCGTCGAGTGCTGCGACTGCTCGGAATATTTATATATATATATATATAGCTTCAGCAATCATATTTATTGATGCATAGCTATCCGTCGCCGTCGTTTTTGTGCGTGTGTTGTGGTGCCGTGTGATGTCGAGACAGTGACTGACAAACTAGACGCGTCCATCCACCCGTCGTCTCTCGCATCACCGTCGTCGTCATCGTAGTTGTGTTATTGTCGGTGGCGGGGGCGGCGGATCTATTCATCCGAGACGCGGACACTTTATGCTTTAATTCGAATACTTCCGGTCCGCGCGCGCACGGCGTATACACACACATACACACACACACACACACACACACACACCAAAACGCGATATACTTTTTCCTGTGCGCCTATATATACAAAATATATTACACAGGCGTAGAGCCGAGTCAGGTAGTTAGTACGGTGGTAGTAGTTCTTTTCTTTTTTTTTTTTTTGTTCGACAGTAGTGCGTAAAAATATAAACCCGGTGACATTAGACACCGCGGCAGTATCTGATTCTATTGCTTCTTATTATTATTATTATTATTATTTTTATTGTTATTGTTATTGTTTTGTTATTATATCGGAGGAAAACGCAGGACTGTGCAACCGTGACGAACGGTAATAATAATTAATATACGAGTGTTCGCGCGTTACCGCAACGCGTTTCGCCGACCGATTCGGGTGTATAGGTTACCCACGATGTGCCCGCCATCACTAGAAGTACTTTATAATATAATCGAAGTTAATATACATCCGCTGTGTACGAAAGCGATCGAATTGTTGCTCAACGGAGAGAACATTGTGATGAAAAGTTCTCGTGCGCAAAGAACCGTTTCTTCTTTGAATTCTCATCGGGGTATTATGTACATAATGTTACTTTTTCCGTGATAAAAATCTAGGATGGTATATGTGTGCTCCAAACATTTTTAGTTATCTCTATTTTTCAGTCGGTAGAGACCTAGTAGGTACTTTGGATCACTAATCGACAATCATGCGAAGAGGAATATCGGGAATTCAGTTTATTTTTTTTCAATCAAGCGCTTATGCTTTTGAAATAATCTGTTAACAAATCCAATCCAAAAACATTTTATACTCGATGCTGAAAATACTGAGCACATATCCAATTTTATTCGATAGACGATTATTTATTATTTTTCTTACTAGTAAAAAAAATTAGAGATTTTATACGCAATAAAATTTAATGAATGAAAATTATAATAAATATTCAATACTTTTATATTATTTCACCGATATATTTGCGAATAATCGTTTTACGAAAGCAAAGATTTATTGTTGATTTAAATAAAACTACATGAATTTGACAAAACAAACGACTTACACCGAGAACCAGTATCTTTCTGGATTTTTATAAAATAATCAGTGCACGCCGTTCGAATGCACACTCGCATACGAACCGATATCGTCATAAAGTTCTGGAATTCTTTCGTTTCAGACGTTATTAAAGAACCGTCAACGTGCGTGCAAGCAGGTGGCGTACGCATCTACACCGATGATATTTTTATACAACAAGACGGTTTGCTTTGTATGAATTTATATGTATACAGCATACATTGCACACGAGTTGTGATGGGAACGTATAGATACAAGCCACTGCTGTACAAAAATAATAATATTAACAATAATGATGTGCACTTCAGTATCATGAGAGGCCGAGAGCATAGATCACGGAGATTAACGTTGTTATTATTAGTATTATTATTACTACTACTACTTCTACTACTCGTATACGCGCGCCGCACATTGTAGTGTGTATAATATATAATGTTTTTTTTTTTCGAGGGTTGTTGTCGGAAATTTTTCTCGGAACAAAAAACTCAAACGATAATTCGAAAAATGCGATTAAAAAACGAAATTAATAGATTTTAGTCTTTGGTGGTATGACGCGAACCAGTTTTTTCATTGCCATGTCATGTTAGTGCCGCGACTTCGATGACAACGATGGCAAATATGCTTCTTCGAAAAATGTATACGTCAAATTACGGTAGGACGGCGGGTGGACATTGGTGCGTAACTACTCTTAGAACTCATCGTCGTTACAGGAAATGTCTCATTATTTGACATCAGCCAACGTCGTCGATTGACATTCTTGCGGTATTAATAAATTAGTATTTTTTTCCTCTTCTCTTTTTTAAGAACTGCCTGCCTACATATTTTATGCGAAATATGAACTCGATAAAACTGTGAGCCTTAGAAGCCTTGCTGCTGTACAGTATAATAACATTATATAGAAGCAAGCAACCAATCAACTATTTTATTAGTTTTTTCTTTCTCTCTCTCTCTCCCTCTCTCTCTCTTTTTTTATCTATCTATCTCTATCTCTCACTATATTTGCATAATATAAATATGGGAAATATTAATTATTTTTTTTTTTTTTTATTATTATTTCTCTTCACCTGTATAATCGACGTTATAGATTTACGTGTGTCGTTCGATGAGCAATAATACATTTATTGTTTTTAAATATGTGTTATTATAATTTTGTGTATCCCAGGATTTTAACATTTCACATGAATTGTATTCGGTAATGACAATTTAATTGCTGCACAGACGAAATGTGTTCCACGTGTCATGCCCGCCGTCGTACGCTTCATTCACGATTTTAATTATAACGATATTCTACCGATGGGTGTATATGGTAACTAACGACTGGATGCCCGGGGTCCTGCGGCGGCCGATAAGCCGCGTAGCTTTTAGAGAGAATGACACGGATAATTACGTTGTTCAACATCGTCGTACCGCGGCGACGGGCGACGGTAATCCTATTAAGAATATACTCCGTCAGGGTTTCTGTGTTTTCAAAGTTATATCTACCGTGGAAACGGTGCGTCGGGGAGTTTTTGTGTATGCCTAAATTAACAAAAATAATTGTATTATGAATATTTATGAGTACATACAACGTATACGATGAGATATTTTAAGCGTTATTTATCTTGTTCGTAGTTTGTACGGTTATACGACTGAATGTAAAAAGTAAAATTATATCTAACGGTGATTACTTCAATAGTACAACGCGTGCACGTATGCGACTGTGTATGTAAATGTGCGTACGTCATGCACAAATTGAATCATTATGACATCATATAGGTACAATTAAAGCGCGAGCAAGACTAATATTAACGACGTCAAGACTTTTACCGTAATCAAACGACAGCACGAGCAACAACATCAATGCTAGTTTAGTTTAAAAATTAAAGTTTTTATTATTTCAATTGACAAGACGTTGATTATGCTCCTTCGTCCATATTTAAACGTTTTTCCGTCGTACACATTGTTTTATGGTTAACGATTCGATTTTAAGTATTGTGTTCAAAATCCATGTTCTGCGTTTTCTAATCAATGGGGGGAGGCGTTGAATCAAATACAGAGCAACCGCCCTGGGTCCAAGGGTCCCGCGAAATATTTCGTGAGCGTTATCTTCGCAGTCGACCGTATCGCGTTGTACTTGTATAATATAATATGTATTCTTTCTTCGAACGATCGATTGATTTTCGTATTCGTTTTACAGGTGCAATATCTATGACTTCGGACGACGAAGACGATGAAGAAAACGGTCCAATACACGGCGAAAAATTGCCCAGAAAACTGTCGAACACGTGTCGTCAATGTGCGATGGGGTTCCTGAGCTATTCCGAACTGTCGGAGCACAACAAAACGTGCGTGCTCCGCACAGGCATGGCGAACAACGCGGCCAACTCCGAGGACTTTGACCATCAGAACATCGATCAGGACATTGACGACGAGGACGAAGAGGACGATGATGACGAGGAGGAGGACGACGTGGACGACTACCGTCACGCGCACTATAATGCCGCCGCGGCGGCCAGCCTGCAGTCCTTGGCCGTGGCCGACCTGAGGAACGCCAGAAATAATAACAATAATAACCACAACAACATAAACAACAACAAAGCTCACGAAGAGCAGAGAAGGCAGCGGCAGGACGCTGAGAACAACAACCGCCGTTACGGTGGCACCGGTGGCGGCGGCCAAGAGCCAGTCGCCGACGACATTGTTAGCGGCGGCGGTCAGATGATCGTCAGCGCTGACGACACGGCTGCGATGGTGCCCGCCGGATTCCCGTTCGCTGCGTACCAAGCGGCTGTCGCTGCGGCCGCTGCGGGTGAAGCGCCAGCTCTCCAGCAACAGCAGCAGCAAGCCGCCGTGGCCGCCGGCCACCATGTCACACTGGAAGCGTTGCAGAACACCAAAGTGGCCGTGGCCCAGTTCGCGGCCACCGCGATGGCCATCAACAACGGCGCGGCCAGTAACCCAAACGTGCTGCAAGACCTGGCCATCGTCAACTCCACGCTGTTCACGTTGCAGCATCAGCAGATGATGCAGCTCAGCCTGATCCAACAACTGCGGCAACAATTGCAAATCAGTCGCGGTTGCGGTGGCGGCAGCCGGGATGGCAACTTGTCCGTATCGCCGCCGTTGCTCAGCGACGGCACCGACGACGTGATCGCCGCGGCCACCGCGGCGGCTGCGGCCACGACCACCGGCATGGCTACGCCGTCGCCCAACGATATACCGCTATCGCTGTTGGCCATATCGCGAAACGGCGCCGCGGAACTATTGCATCAGATGCAGCAACAGCAGCAGCAGCAGCAGCAGCAGCAGCAGCAGCAACAGCAACAGGGCTGCTTACCTCACTCGCCGCCGCTCAGCGTACCGATCCTGATGCAACCTACCGGGGACTGCACCACCCAGACGCCGTGCATGCAGCTCAGCCGGTCCCCGTCGCTGTCATCTTCGTGCTCACCAACACCTCCGCCACCACCTCCTCTGCCGCCGACCACCATGATGGCCATGATGTTGCCGGAGCTGCAGCAGCGCCAATCCGTGGCCGCCGGCACTTCCTCCCCGTCACCGCTGCACGCTTCCTCGACGTCTTCGTCGTCGTCCGCTGCAGTGCAGGCTACGGCAGCCGCACCATCGTCCTCGAGCACCACGATGCCATCGAACACCGTCCACGTGGCCGCATCCGTGACCACACCACCGTCCACGTCCGTGCTGTCGTCGTCGTCGTCGTCGCCGTACGCTTCGTCGCCGATCGTCACTCACCATCATTCCATCCCGTCGTGTTCCGTGTCGTCTGCGTTCGCTTCGTCTATCATC
The DNA here is from genome assembly GCA_034509805.1 of Sipha maydis. Lineage (NCBI taxonomy): Eukaryota > Metazoa > Arthropoda > Insecta > Hemiptera > Aphididae > Sipha > Sipha maydis. Next base: position 110,488 of record JASXSY010002107.1, read on the forward strand.
ACCAATCTAGACCCGCCGCCGTCGCCCAGCGAACCGAACACACTGGAGATGCTGCAGCGCCGCGCCCAAGAGGTACTGGATAAGGCCAGCCAAGGCCTTTTGGCCAACAATCTTGCTGACGAGCTATCATTCCGGAAGGGCTCAGGCGGTGGCGGCGGTGGCGGCGGCAAAGGCAGCTCCCTATCACCGTACGACGGTAAGTCCGGCGGTGGCAGCGGTGGCAGTCGAGGTGACAACTTCTACAAGCACCGATGCCGGTATTGCGGCAAGGTTTTCGGCAGCGACTCCGCGCTCCAAATACACATCCGGTCGCACACCGGCGAACGGCCGTTCAAGTGTAACGTGTGCGGCAGTCGGTTCACCACCAAAGGCAACCTGAAGGTACATTTCCAGCGGCACACCACCAAATTCCCTAACGTCAAGATGAATCCGCTGCCGGTGCCCGAGCACCTGGATAGAGATTTCCCGTCTCTGATCCCGCCTCACTTGAACCAGAGTCCGCACCATCAGAACAGCTGCGGCTCCCAGATGCCCCCGAACTCTACTGCTGCCACCCCGCGGTCACCGCTATCTCATCAATTCTCTGGCGGACCACCCGCGTCCGCGTTTCCCAGCTCGCTTTCCAGTTTGTTCCGACCCGGCAATGGTGGTGGCCATCTGCAGCACCAGCAGCACCAAACCTCTTCGGCCGATAACGTCGTGCTCCCGTCGAATATTCAAATGCCGTCGCAGCAACAGCAGCCGACCGAGCACCTGCTAATGACCAACCATCACCAGCACCAGCAGCAACAGCTCTATCCAACGAGCACCAACCACTCGTCGTCGCTACATCTTTTTCAGTTCAAACGCGAACAAGAGCAGCCCGAGAATTTGAGCAAGCCAGCTAACACATGCTCGTCCCGCGAATCGTCCATTCCGTCTCCATCGCCACTGTCCAACTCCAGCATGCCGCGGCACAACAAAGACGATCCCACGTCTTCCGCCGAATACATCGACGATATGGCAGTGGACATCGACTCGGCCGACGTTGACGGACGTCAAAACGACATGGACGCCAACATGGACGACTTTAGTGTTGACACCAAGTACAGCGGTGAGGAAGAGCGAACGAACAGTCCCACTATGAACGACCACGGATTACAAGATCAACCAGAAAACTTGTCCAACAAAAGTATGTGTAGTCCCAGCGCACAAAATCCATATTTCCCTAATCATTTATTTATTTTTGACAAAATTAAAAGTTAAGGTTTGTGTTTGAGCGAGTATTTTAAAATTGCGATGTGTTTGGGCGACCTTTTTTTACATTCTTGCAATGCGTTTGAGCGATCACCATCAATCCATTTTCCCTCTCGTTTCGACAGACTTGGGACATTGGGACCATAAAATGGACTATAATTATACATTATATTCATATTTTTATATGTTAGTTAAATTAAGATTTTTAGTTTAAACTCGTTTTGCTTGACGTTATAACAATGACCAAAAACTAAAACTGAAACGGGTTCACGTTTCCAATGTTGGAAGTAGAAAGCCATAAATATTAAGTTTATGCTGTTAAAATATTATGACTTACAAAGGAAAAATTACAATTATTGTCATCTTGTAGGATTTATAACATATAGAAAAACTAATAGTTAATAAAAGATTTTACACTGGCCCAACACATTATATGCAATTCACCAAAATACGTTGTACTTTTTATTTGGGAAAAAAAGGTAATTCGCTTAAACGCATTACTCTCAATTAAAAGCGCATTTTAAACATTTTTCGAAAATATTTTTTCTTATGAACATACTCATATACATTGTACCGTATACACGTTATATTATATTCACTAGTAAGATATTTCAAGTCTTCTATTGATTTCTTTTCATTCAAAAATGAATCGATACAAAATATCGATTTTGCAAAACACTGTTTGCAGAATGTGGATTTTACACTAATGGCAACTGTGTATTTTTTCCAGGCGGTAGAGCTATGATGACCAGTCCGCCCTTGATCACATCGGATGAATCGTTCTCGCCGAGACCGAATTCGTCGTCTTCGCGGCATCACGGTTCTCGACCCGGGTCGCCCGCTTCGATGTCGTTCAACAACAGCAGGTATTCGCCCCCTTGCGCCTTGGACCTGACTCCCAAACAGTCGACAATGACCTCTGCCGCTGCCAACCATCTCATGTCCGCGTACCTACCGCCAGCGTTCACCGGGCTCATGGCCGCCGCAGGATCCGCCACTACCACGGCCGGGCTTCCAGGCCACGGGTCTCCGTCTTTTGGACCATCCGGTAAGAGCGGCACGACTCCGCAGTCGACCGATAGCACTAAGAATATTACAGGGGTGGAAATTGAAAAAAAAAAACAAATAAACGATCGACCGAAACCTTTCGTTTCCAACCGTTACAGTAAACGTCTTTTTTGCAGTGTAATAATTATTGGCGTCGGCTGTTATAATATATTTTAAAACGCCGCCGTCGCGTACCATTGTCACGTGCCATTGTGTTGCCCGCGTGCGCGCGCACGCGGTTATGAATAGACTTGGTGTACACATTTATTTATTTTTTTTTTTTCTTTTCTGAATTCAATTTAATTCGTGTAAAATAACTATTCTTTCCGTCCCGGAGAATAAATTGCACGCACTTTCTGGCACCGCGTCAAGCACGCCGCTCGCATGAAAAACGCGTCGCGCACATATACATCACGCCTGAATTCCTCGTGTTGTATTATCATCGCATTATTGTCTGGTAAAACGCATTGACATTTAAAACGTTGAAATGCTCATCGCGTCATTAGGTTTTATATTTAGACGTGCACTGTCATTTTGTTGACCAAATCAATAGAATCCCGAGCATTTCTTTTCCGCCGGCTCCTCTCCGACGTACACGCAACCGTGTACAACACGTTAGCCGGTACGCGCGCGCAATGCAGTGACGACAAAGGCGATGACAATAACGCTACAATTCTGAAATGCCCTACGAATGATGTTTACGAATCACGAATGTAAATAATCCAACGACCCGTGTGGTGTTACTCCTCAAAATACTCGCCTAATATCATCATAATATTATATTAATCGCGTGGTTAATAGAATCCGTAAACAGATGTCTCACTGCGGTCTAGTGTAAACAGTACACCGTCGTTTATACACCGTGGTTCGACGTGTGCTTATAAATAGAAAGCCAACCACTCTGATTTAACGAGTAAACTATATTATATTCACGGAAACGGGTTTAGACTTCACAGTATGATATATGTATGTAAATGTATTATTGCTTTTATTTTTCGGCTAATACATTTCAATTATTTTTTTTTTTTCTGTAACAAACACAAATCGTAAATTCTGACATTTCATTATTAAATACATATTTGTATGTGCGATGTACGAAAAAAAAAAAAAAAACATTAAAAACAATCGATTAATATCCATTCCATGGTACTTATTACGTATTTATCAAGATAATAAAAATTATTCCCGGCACACAAGAAATTGTAACTCTTTGTTTTATTCGTATTTACAACGGACATTTTTATTTTATCGTTTTTGTACAGAATCGAAGTAATTATAAATGCCGTTGCCATTATTTATCGTGCTATTATCGTATAAGCGGCAACCACATGTGCGTCACATGTCTTTTTTTAAAACACCATAATATAATGTTACTATTATTTTCATTATCCCTTTACACGTCCAATGATGTACAATCCGTATTTATATACATATACATTTTTTCTCTCTTTAATTAAAAACATAAATTATAATTATTATTCTTGTTATCTTGCGGGAGAATTTTTTTCACGCAAATATTTCACAATCGTCTCCGTCTGATGTAAATTAACGTGTTTTTACATTTTTGAAACATAAATCATTATATATTTAATGGGAAAATGTTGTATAAATTAAAAACAAAATCGTACATTTGAATTTTTTCTGATGGTAAATAATTTAATAAAATAGGTATACGTATAACTCTTACTCAGTCAATTATCAATACACTTAAATATAAGTTTGTACTCAAGTCGAAACCATTATATCATAATATATATAGCTGTAAAATAAAATTCTAATTCTAATCGTCACATCGATTACTTTCACATATATAACGTTCCATTTACACGTTTTTCAAAATATCGTAATTTTAATTTAAAATCGTTATTATTTTTTTTTTCTGATGACAAGTCACAGATAATAATAATAATGTAAGAAAATAATTAAATGATCGCGAAAAACACAATAACTGAGCGTCACCAATTGGGATGTAGGTAATATTTTTAATAACGGAACGATGGGAGGCAGATTTCATACGTTGAATCACAGATTTTTGCGAGCGTCTATAAATAATATGACAAGTGTTTTTTGCTGTGTTCGAGGTCAGTCGAACAGTTATTAAGCGGTGGGAAATAATATTTTAATAATGTCATCAACTCGGACCAAGTTAATGAATCCTGTGCCAGTGCGTAGGTATATTAAATAAATTATAAATTATAATACGTCTTAATAAATAATAATAAAAAACTCGTTTCTTTTTACAAATGTTCATTTTTTTCCCTTTTCATCGCCGGGTGCGAAAACACTGCGTCGAGCGAACGGAAATAAAATTTCGCAAAACGCGTTGGTACACGTGTTTATGTTGATATTATTATTAATATTTATTATATTATGTTGTAGATTTTTTTTTTTTTTTTTTTTTCGCGCCCGGCCTTTTCCTCTGGGCCCGACCGGACGTCCTGCGTGTGCCGTGTCGCTATACACTTAGAGGTTTTAAGTGTTTTACCATATTATTTTTCCTTCCCCTCCCATTCACACACACACAAACACACGTACCCAGTTTCTGTTTTTAGGATTATTTGTGATACAGTCAAAAACACGTTTGCAAATTAATCATTTCTAATGCGTTTGCGTTTTTTTCAGCGGCCCGAGGAAACACCACGTGCAACATCTGTTTCAAAACGTTCGCGTGCCACTCCGCGCTAGAGATCCACTACAGAAGTCACACCAAAGAACGGCCGTTCAAATGTACCGTGTGTGACCGAGGCTTCTCGACAAAGGTACGATCGACACTGAACTCGCTTATAACCTATTTTATTTACTCTCGAATACCATAAAGCGTATAGGACTACTTATCAGGTTGCACTAATCCATTATACCCTGTATTACGGTATTATCCGTCCTACCCACCACGAACCCTTTCCGTCGCATGACGATAAGCGATCACTGATCGCATTCTGTTCATTTACGCAATCGGATGGTAAATAATGAAAAAAAGTTTAACAGGGTTTGGATCTATTTCATATACGCGATCACCACAGCGAGTCGTAAATAAAATCGTTTTAACCGATAAAAAATTATCGTATTCATCATTGTTATTATTATTATTGCTGTCGTAGAAAAATTCTCGAATAATACAAACTCGGATTACACTTCCTGCCATTAATATTTGTCACTTAAAATTAATTTCATACAACGAATTATATGAAACTGTTCGTTGCACAGCATTGTATAGTCACCAGATGTGTTGCTGCACAGTAGTACCTATATAGTAGACCCTTTATGGACATTTCAACATTATTTAAATTTCTCTCGGCAGTTTTCTTCGCGGTTTTTTTTCCAACGCATTTCTATTTATGTTGTATATTTCGAATTGTTCTAGGACACAAATAAACGTATTGTAACCATACGGTTCAAAACATTATTACATTCTTAAAAACAAATACACCAAAGTCGTTGGTTGTATTTGAAAAAAAAAGAAATGCTAATGAAAATTAAAATTTAAGTAACAATAGACCATCACTACAATTGTACTGTCTAATCGGTGTAAATAAGTGGTAGACGTAATTTATTTGATTTCATAAAGATAAATGGAAGTATACACAATATTTATTTTTCATTGTTTTAAAACGGTATAATTTTTACTTACATTTACATTACATAATTCCTTAATACGATTATATTTGTTTCCAAACTCATTACACAATTGTTACTAATTATTAAATTAACGTATCCATTTGTTTCATTTTACATAATACTGTAATGTTGGAAATTGAGAAAGAAAAAAATAACAATTTTAGTGTTATAAAATTAGGTAATTAATTTTGATATTTTAGTAAATGTAACGTGAAAGATTGAGAAAGAATAAAACTACACTAGTATTGCATATGACCATAAATAATTCTCCTGCTTTGTTTATGAAAAAAAAATATTCTTCAGCTTTTATTTATAATATGTGCTCATTGTATGAATTATATTTGGATGGATATACTTGTTTAAATAATTAATTACTTAAAAAGATAAACATATCATACACTGCGATTATAAATTTAATTGTCTTGAAATAAATGTTAAAAACATTTAAAATAAAAAATAATATTCCAAAATATGAAATTTTCATAAAACCCTTGCGATTTCTAAAAGATGTATTACTGTGTTTTATTTATGCATTTGTGTTTATATTTATGTTCTTTTGGTTTTACTGTTATTAGTACTAGTATCATAATCCAAATATTGAATTTACTGTAGAGAATTTATACTATATTGTTATTGTTATTTAATTAAAAAGTATATTCGAACAAAATAATTATTCGTAAAAAAAAAAAATTGGAATCGTTAAGATAACCTTTTAAAATAAAAATAGATATTTTTTATTGGATATCAGCAATTTTTATAAATTACTAAATTGTTACTCGGATTCAGCACGAGTAATAAGTAATAATGTAATATTAGTATTAAATTAATATAAAATCGTACCAATCGCACAAAAGACATATTTTTTTTAGAATATTGAGTCAAGATAAATTCATTTTATTTTTTACGCTTATTTCAAATCCATAAGTACGAGTACAATGACATATTGTTCGAAACGGTGCGTGTGTATTATAGCGAAAATTCGAAACCGCTGTATACATATTCCGTACCGAAACGTTCCGACTATAATCGTTGAATACATCCGTCATTTTTCAGATCATATTAGTATTTATTTTACGATTCATTGCGTTTTTTTTATTATTCGTAGAAACGTATAGTAAAATTTAACGGCAGTGACATGGATTAATTTCTAAAGTCACTTATATATATTTCGTTATACGACGTATCAGCGGGAATTTGTTTTATTTTTTTTTATTTTTTTTTCTTTATTTCTCATGTAAAATAATGTTGCTTTTTTCACCATACTAATTTTCTCTTTTTTTCCTCAGTTTAATACCTATCTGTTTTTTTAATATGTTTCGCTGGGATGCGCATTTAGTAACGTACTCTACGAAAAGGTGTACCACTTCCATTTCGACTTGTATTCGTTATTATTGTGTGTATGACGTGTTATAGCGATGGAAATTATTTCCACTTGATAGTGCAGCAAAATGACGGGGTTTTTAGTTATAACCTATACGTTATCCGTCACTATCATCATCATCATCATACACGGAAATGGAATTTTTTTAAATTAAAAACAATAAAATATGTCACGGATGTGTATGCGTGATTGGATTTTTTGGCCGGATTCACGCTGTTTACCTTTGACCGTATTTCTGTTTTTATTTCTCGTTTTATAGTATACATCTATATTATATATATATATACTAATAATATATATAAATAGGAATGTATGTGTATGTAACTGCATGTTTCATATTCATATCCTACGACGACAATGCGCGATAGTATAATTTTTTCACTCCGTCTCGTACCGATTCATCCCATAACTCGTAACCGCGACGTACTCATTACGCGCGCGTATATACCTATTTCGCGGACGGGTTCTATCAATTCGCCCATAACACTTTGTTCGTGGACCGTTTTGGAAATTTTTAAATTTTTTACGCATTTCATCATTTTCTATCTCTCTCTCACTCTCTCTCTCTTTCTCTCTTTCTCTCTCTTTTTCTCTGAAACAGTCGACGTTTTGGTCGAATACTCGTTTTTTACCCGTGTTGAATTAATAATACAATGTACCATGAGGTCAGCACCATACAATTGCCTATACGAATTTTCGCGTTCGGCATCAGTAAATAATTATAGAGGGTTAGAATATAAAGGAGGCGCGACGAGCAAAACCGACCATTATAATATAGGGGTAAAACGACACCCAAAACACACGGCAATCTTGTAGGACGCAACCGTCTAGCCAAAACAGTGCCTTGAACGATGAACAGACAACACTGGCGCAAACTGTATTGCCTGCATACCGAATAGTTGGGCGTACGGTAAACGTGATTTCTTACGTGGTCTAAAATGTTCAAATTTTTGTGATGCATGTTCGGTTTCTACTAAATATATGATACCCGTGATACAAAGAGGCAGAACTAGGGGGAGGAAGACGGCGATTCGTCCCAAGGCGTAAGATTTAAGAGGGTTTTTGTAGTATATAATCTATAATTAACTATTAGTTTGATCGATATTTTACGATATTCGTTTATGTTTTTATGAATTCTACAACCAATTTGATTGTGCACTCTATCCGCGTCATCCACATGCTAAAGTAAACGTATTATAATAATATAATAATATTTTGTTTCGACTGTCTCCGAAACGCGGCTAATAATACCGCACAAGTGACACGAATGTCGACTACAAATTTACATAGTGTATGTTTAGTTGCATAGTCAATGCATCGATTGGCGAAATGGTAAATATCTTAAAAAATGTGTTTACTGAAATTGACCGGTGCCTTATATTAATATTAAAAAGAGTTTGTTTCTCAAAAATTACTTGATGATTTGAATATTTTCTATACATCTGTGAAAATGTTTTAACTACTATAGTTTAAATGAACCGAAGAGAACCTATGTCAGGGATCGTGAAACACACATTGTCCGGTAAGGTTTGTTAAGAAAAGGAAATAAAATAACTGTAGTATTATCGAAATCAATATGCGTATTTTTTCATAAGAAACTATTTGCTATTAATTTCTACTTAACGCAATCAAACATTTTGCACAAATAAGAGTACCTGAAAATCGTGCTAGCTTTGTCCACACGGAAACGATGATGACCAATACTGTCCTCGTTAAATAGCCGCGGATAAAACGGCTCTGCCCCCCCCCCCCTCAATCCGTTCCGCAGGATAACCGACATAATCATGCACCCAATATCTCTCCGTACACCAGGTTTCTGATCATAGACTTTCAGTTTGTATTCTGCACGTGTTGCAGGGTAATATGAAACAGCACATGCTTACGCATAAGACGCGAGACATGTCGGGCGCGGGCGGTGGCAGTTCCTCGCAGAGCCACATGTTCGACGCGAACAACTCGATGAGCTGCGGACACGACGACACGGCCAGCAACGCGAGTTCTGAGAGCCGGGACACCGCTGCGCAGCACCATCTGCATCACCACCAGCAGCAGATGATGCTGCTGAGCGCGGCCGCTGGCAACGCTGCGGCCGCCGCGGCCACGTCGTCCACGGGAACTGGCAGCGGAAGCGGCGGAGCCACGCGGTCCCTGCCACCGCCGCCGCTATCGTCGTCGTCGCCGTTGTCATCGGTTCAGCAGCAAAACGGTGGCGGTACCAGTGCGGCCGCGTCCACCGCTGCCGTCACCGCTGTCTCGGTGAACGCGTCCACCAGCACCACCGTGGCCCAGTCGGCGACCGACCTGTCCTCGCCGTCACCGCCGCAGCCGCCGGCCGCCAACCTGTCCGCACACCAGTCGGCCAAACTGGCGATTCCGCAGCCCCCGCCACCGCCGCCGCCACCGCCGCAGCAACCGGTCACCCTGTCCGTGCCAACCGTCGGTCAATTGTACGCGGCCACCAGCAGCTCCAGGAAGTCCACAGCGGCCGGCGAGGGACCGTCATCTTCGTCTTCGTCTTCGTCGCCTAAACGTTCACTACCCGACCCGGACGTGGGCCTGCCCTTGCCCAAGAGGCAGCCGAGTAAGTTTTCGATCTGTCGGAAATGATTAATTCTCGCATTCATATATACGTGTCGAGAACGGGCCCTGGCCGCTGCTTTATCATTGTTAATTGGTCGTGAAAAATCCTTTTACCGGTTAATATCTAACCGAAGCCTAGGTATTGATAAATCATGATATTTTCTTGCCGCCTAACAATTTCTTTGATTACGGTATTTCTTATACTTTATTACTATCATTGAATTTCTCCAAACTTCGTAAAAATATTCATTTGATCTTGTCAAAGTATATTTATTGAATTGAGTTTACCAATATGATAATAATATGTTGTAACTCAAACTATATAAACGAGCGGAATCCGTTCGCAACGCTGCGTAATTGCAGTCACCGAAATTCTGGGAAAGACAAAATACGCTGGAAAATAACATTAAAAAATCGCGAATCCTACATAAGAGTAAACAAAATCATGAGAATGATCGATTTTTTTTTACACCTCGCTTAAATAAATCTTTTTTTTTCCATACCAGTTCCGTTTCGACAAAATACCATAATATATATCGTTTCATACTACAATTCATAGAGTTCCTCGACCGTCGGTTGGTATTCAAACTCTAGTCATCCCATATGACGCCCATCGGAAATCAGAATGACCGTTTAGTTTCATTTTTTTCACTGCATCCTTTTAACGCAAGTACAGATTATGTTGTGGGTCCGTAGATGATAATAATAATAATAATTATAAAAAAAATCACGCACAGTCATACTGATTTCGCAGTTTCGTTCGAAAGTGTACTTGTATATTGTACTATTTTCGTTCTCTTATTCTGTCTCTATTTCTCGTAGGTTCACCGAAACACTTGTGTCACGTGTGTAACAAGAACTTTTCATCGTCCTCCGCTCTACAAATCCACATGAGGACGCACACGGGCGACAAGCCTTTTCGCTGCACAGTGTGTCTAAAGGCGTTCACGACAAAAGGCAACCTTAAGGCAAGTGAAATTGAATAATTACCGCTACAGTCGACGTCGTAACACGTAGTACACGGGCGCATTTTAACACTTTTTTGTGAATATCAATACAGGTGCACATGGGAACGCACATGTGGACAAACGGCACATCTAGGAGAGGGCGAAGAATGTCGCTGGAACTACCGCCGTTGCAGATTGCCAACACCGTAAAAGACTCGGACTTCCTACAACGGAGACCTGAAATCTATTATCATCCGTTTCTGCCAAGTCCGTTTTTAAACGGGATCCACCAACAAAAGGTGTGTACCTCATCATTAACGATGATTAATTAGTGAATTGTTATAGAATATTTAAAAATAAATAAATATCCTCCACTTTTATTTTCCACGAAATTTAGTAGGACCGCAAAAACTTATTTTGTAAATGTCGATTTTTACCATCATCGAGTATAGACTTTAAATTCATGTTTCGTGAACGTGACAAACTTGAACCTTCTTTATAACCGAGGCAGTGAAACTTTCGTACCAAGTATTATAATACGCTACGAACGCGACTTCCGATTAAACGTCCAAGTTTCGACCCATTTCATCTTAGATTTTCCCTCGTAACGTACATAATATCAGCAACATTATGTTTCTCCGTGCTATACGAATTGCATTTTTCGCGCCCCGTATTTCGCATCGAACTTTAGTATGTTGATCCGTATTACACCATAGTGATCGTAACATGATTGTAATGTTCTACTGCTATTGCCATTATTGTTATTATTACTATATATTATTAGTAATATAAATATTATTTCCCGCCTACGCTTCTCGTTTCACAGAACTGTTGATCGTCACGCGGCCGTTTTCGGTTTCTTTTCTTTCTGTCCTCTACCCATCTAGATCAACGAGATATCGGTGATACAGAACGTGAACAGCAACGTGAACAACCGCATCCTGAGCGGGTTCGGGAACTTCGGCGGTGGCTCGTTCCCCGGCGGCGAAGTGATGAAACCGGAGTCCGGCGGGAACGCGACCGACAAGCAAATGTCACCGCCGTCGCATCACATACGGACGCCGCCGCTGTGGGACCTGCACTACGACCGGCAGTCGGCGGTCAACATTAAGTCGTCGCCCGACGACCATCAGCTCAACAACTGTGGGCCGCAGTCCCCTCAATCGTCGCCGATCACGCACACCAACCACATCTCCCAGAACCGCACCGAAGGCCTGGCGACATAACATTTACTCGAGTATTTGCGTTTTAACCGATGATAAAACTCAAATCGTATGACAATTCATTACTAAAATGATTATTATTATTATTATTATTATTATTATTACTATTATACCTAATTATTACTACTACTATTATTATTATTATTATTTTTATTTTTATTACCCTAGTGCTATTTTTGTTAACATGTCCGTTTTACTATGGTTTATACTTGTTTTATGTTATTATTATTTATGTCGTACAAAGCCAATATTCGAATAATTGACAGTCTATCTTTTTATCTCGCACCCGGTGCTCGAGTCCGTATGTAGGTAATAACCGTTATCAAACATTTCGTTTTGTTCAATTGTTTTTTCATCCAGATAAGTCCCAGTTGATCACCGTTTTATTTATTCCTACCTTCAGGTATTTATTTTTATTTTTTCGTTAACGTAACATATGACTTAAATAAGACTCATTATCAAAAAAAAAAAAAAAACAAAACAAAAAAAAATAGAAATTTTTTTTACTGTAAATTATGTCATTATTATATCGTGAAAGTTCCGTTACGACTTGTGTCATTCATATCGGTGTACGCATCGCGCGGCATTGTTCATTGAATAGACACTGTGATCCGTAGTCGATCGCTAAAACAACAGTTTGCCTATCTTAAAAAACAATCAGTACCGTCGTGGTGTTGTCCAAATGAACGAATAACGGTCGAAATCAAACCCGTTTTAATCCAAAAAATAGTTGGTAATAAATACAACCAAACACCGTTTATTCGTACATTGAATTAAATATATAACGAACATGTTTAACCTACCATTATGTTATATACGACATATATCTTACATTACGACCAAATATTCGAAATATCTGTTTTGTATTAGTATCATTGTTTATTATTATTATTATTACTATTATTATTATGAATAGGAAATATATGCTGTAGGTTAGTCGATTCAATAGTTTGACATTGATTTATATTTATTTGTGTAATATTAATACTATAATTATTATTAGCATTGTGTGTTTTACTATTAATATTTATTTATGATTCGAAAAGCATTATTGTACGAAAAAAGTATCATGCATATCTCTGGGCATATTGAATTATGCCAAATCGTGGTACGGTTTTTGCTAGATTTTAAGTAATTACTATTTTCATTTCGTCAACAACATTGCCAGTCAATGTTGTTGTTTCTTTTTTTTTTTATCTCCATCTGGCATCGGATTATAAATATTGTTACTTAATGCTTTCGAACGCCAGCGCGAACACTGTACGGCTTATAAAAACTATTTATTTTTTTTTTATCTTATATACATATATGTACATACATTTATAGATAAATATATATATATATATATATATATATAAAAAATGATAAGAGCGATACTCGTGTATATAAAGAAAAATACCCTGATTAAATTGCATACGGACATACTCGTCTTAGACGATACGTAGATTATATGTACTATGCACCACTTCGAAGTAAAATATCAACTGCAATGAATAATTTTTGAAATTTGATTTATTTAATAATGGCATTTCAATTCGCTCGTCAGCGTTTACAAACATAACACTTATTTTGGAATAATTAATAATGATATTGTAAAAAAATCATATTTTAACGTCCTCTCGGTATATGCCTGCTAACGATAACACTGGTAAACGGGTTTGGTCAACAATACCAGAATTATATTTTATTGTATTAATATAATTATTGTTATTATTATCATACGAGGTACGTTCATCCTAGCCCGCAGTTTGAGACGATACATGTCACTATTATTGCCCTTTGTCATATTTGTGTATGTAACATTATGAGTGTCTCTGTTTTCTGTACATTTATATTATAATAAACATTTATTACGCATAATAATTAATACATTTGATGAATGTTCCTAAGTTTACTAGTCCGAAAGTTAAATTGTAATGTTTAACGACTCGAAGAAAAAAAAAAAAAAAAATTATCGTGTTCTATATTTAAATGAACACATGTAACATATGTAACATTATATATTATATATTGATAAAAATGACCCTCTCAACGGCCTATTACATAGGACGACAACGATACGACGCCTCATAAATAATGCACTTTCTTACGCGACCATCAATTTCCTAACAATCTTCATTTTATTAATTTCGTTGTCTTCTGTCGTATAAAACATATTATTATTATTATTATTATTATTATTATTATCATCATTTTTATAATAATTATAGTCTCTTCTTATTGGTACAGATTTGTGTGCATTTTTTGACGTTATTTAATTAATAATTTATATCTATAAAAATAAAAACATAAAAAAAAAAATATAATTACTTTTTTCATACACAATTGAAATATTGATTAAATCTAGCGTTTACCTATACACAATATTATAAGACTTAGTTTAATATTTGAATATATAGTACACAAAACTTTACCCCTTTATCATTACTTTTATTTGTTGTAAATATCTACTTTTAATCATGCGGAGCATTTAATTGTTATTAACTTGTGTTTTCTTTTGGAAATCAATCATTTGTGCGTCATCAACATCACTTATATATTGACGTCACATTAATGAACTTTATGAATAACGTAATTCGGACGACCTAAACATTTGAGTTTCACTGTGATCGTTTAAATCGCACTACCTAACCGCGGCAATAGGATGTGTAGATTATAACTGATAATTATATTACAATGACTATGATATTATAATTATTATAATTTATTATTATTATTATTATTTTTATTTAGTTAACTAGATACTAACGATAATTATATGTTTTGTGATTTACAGTTAAATTGTATATCATCGTATTGTTGTACATAGAATATTATTCAAATATTGTGGTTTATCAATTATTTCGATAATAACGTGTACATATTTTTTTTCGATTACTTACGAAATTACGTGTACCCAAACTTCATTTATTAGTTAAACGTATGTATATACATATATACCATATTATACTTTATACATATACAAATATATATTATAAATAGTAAACGGAGTACGAGTTTACTAGGATTTTGATAGCACGTAAGATTTTATTGTTTCGACATGTAAACATGTTTCCTCGATACATAATTATATTTGTGCGAAAATAAAGACGATTATCATGAAACGCATTTGGTTTGTCACCGCGCAGTGCGCCGCGGCCCCGACCGCGGTCGTTATTTTTTCACGCGACTCCGGTCGCGCCCTCGCTGGTCCTACTGCGGAAGGTCAGTTCCCGGTGTCGACGAGCTCGTCGGCGGCGCGTTTTTTGTCGTTTTCAATACAGCACCGGCCGCGTCCACTCGTGGCCCGGACAGCGGTCGCGCACAAGTGCGCTGAAGCCGGAACGTTACTGGGCGCTACGCGGCTTACCCTACCGGCGGGAGAGCGCGACGCGATGCCGCACGGGCGCGCTGGGAAAAAAAGTGAACGGCGGTGAGTAGGAGGAGACGGGACCGAGTCGGAACGATCGCAGAACAGTCCGAGGGGCCCAGGGGTCATGAGATTATGCAATAGGTATCCGGAATGAAAAATATAATCTCCGTGCGAGGTAACACCCTGCGACACCGAGCGGTCTGTAAACACAGATCCGTAAGGACACGAGGACACTTCCAATGGCACGTGTCCGGATTCGGTCCTGTGGCGGGGTTTTCGTAGGCGCAGTGCCTGCCGGTGGCGGGAAGGGAGTGTTAATTCATGCCATTGTCTAGACGTTTAGCTATTCCAAAGTCGGCACGTCGTTAAAATATACGAGTAAATACGTCTTTTATAAAAGCTATTGACGTGTTGTAAAGCAGAAAAATCAGAAAAATGAGACTGTGTGCTATACGGGTACTTATGAACAAACCATTATATTTTTGGACTGGTTTGACGGTTCCCTCCCTTCACGTTTATCGGTACTTTGGTAAAAATGAATCGCCTAATCGGAAATTCAATAAGAGCGTGCCACTGCTCTACTCAAAAAAAAAAAAAAAAAAAAACTGAAATTATGCCACTGGCACCTGCCTACACTTTAATCCGGAGACAAATATATTGTCGTCATTGAACAGGTAGTGTAAACAATTATGTACGAAGTGGCGTAGCAAAGGTACGGAGAACTGGACCTACCTACTAGGGGCGTAAATCACAAAGGGTTGCAAATTTATGCAAGAACCGAATTTTTATTCCATCTTTGAAACGAATTTTTTTTTTTTCTTTGAAATCTTTCTAATCGCACACACTACGTGTGAGTTTAACGGCATAACTATGAAAATAGCACAAGTAAATTTCATTTGAAGAAATTATCGATAAATTCTTAAAATGCGAGAAAAGCATAGTTTAAATTTAACAATGTGCGTTCAAGCTTCCGTGCGAAACTCCTGGACATCAGTGTTGTTCTAAACTAATATTATTAATATGTGCACCAACTTCTTTGTGATTAATGTTTTCTTTCAGTGTTTATAGCACTGCCTCAGAGGTACATTTCGACAGCATGTACATTTTCGATTTTTTAAATTTTCTTATATACGATATTTTGCGGATAATTTGCGTAATTTTGCGGACTTATTTCCAATTTTTGCGAACAAATAGTTTTTCAGCAAATCAAAAAAAACAGTTGACATGACATTATATATCAATATGACATTATCCGCAAAATTGTGGTATACTAAAAAGTGAAATTGGTGTTTTTTACAAAGTTTTTTTAAATTGCTAAAAAACTATTTGTCCGCAAAAATTGAAAATTAGTCCGCAAAATTTCGCAAATTATCCGCAAAATGGTGGTATACAAAAAATTAATGAAATTTAATTTTTTAATTTTTTTAACCATTTCACCAGCATGTCAATTGTTTTATTAGATTTGCTAAAAAACTATTTGTCCGCAAAATTACGCAAATTATCCACAAAATATCGTATATAAGAAAATTTGAAAATTCGAAAATGTATATGCTGTCGAAATGTACCTCTGCCTCAGAACTTATTACACGTACGTATACGTTAAGCGCTTATTACCCCTTAATAGGAATAGTAATGAACGAACATTCGAGTTTGTATTGTTAATAATGACAAGCTGATGAATGAAATCATCTTGTAGTACGCGCAAAACGATTCGAGAGAAAAAATAATGATAACGTACTGATTATTTATTATATTTTATTATTTATTATACATATTATGTACTATAGGGGAAACTTGGGTAAGACGAGGACAAGAGGTAAGATGGGACATCGTTATATCTCGGAAACTATTAAGTTTTGGGAAAAATATTTTCTACAAATAATGTGATTTATTGGTCACGCTGTTATAATATTATTTGATATCAGCAAAATATTAAAGTGATACAGCGCACGTGCGTGTTCAATATAACGGCAATCGTCGATGTAATATTTTGCAGACATTAGACAACGAATAAGTAAGTAAATTATTGTTTATTCTTAATTACTTTTACATAATTTTTAATGGCTAATATTATAAGTTCTCTATTAATGCAAATTTGGTAGAATTCATTCTTATTGAGTATATATATTCATTCTTATTAATTCATTCTTATTAAGTTCAATAAAAACGTTTAGTTCAAATATGACTGTTTGAGGTAAGATGGGAAAAATGCAATGGGGCAAGATGAAGACATGTCCCATCTTACCTTAATTAATTTTTTTAAATATTATAATTTAATACTTTTAATTTAGTTATTCCATTCTATTCTATATCTTGATGTTCTTGGACAAATATAAGTCATCTTAATTATATACCTAGGTAACCAATTTTAGATTCTGAACGGAGTGAAGAATGTATTGATTTTACAATGATGTGTGTTTTTTTTTTTTGTGTCTGTCGACACGATTTGGGGCAGTAAAAATGCTTCGATTGCCTTATGTAGCAACTTTTCT
Organism: Sipha maydis; assembly: GCA_034509805.1. NCBI lineage: Eukaryota > Metazoa > Arthropoda > Insecta > Hemiptera > Aphididae > Sipha > Sipha maydis. The sequence continues at coordinate 128,361 of JASXSY010002107.1, forward strand.
GAAAGAAAAGTGAATCTATTTGGTACTTGTGGGTCAAAAGTAAAAAATTTTCAATATTTTTTAAATGCGACTGGAAAAACCCTAAAAAATTTTGGGAAAAACGGGAGTTTTTACGCAAAACCAGTTTTCGACTTAATCAAATTATTTATTTTGCTATAACTCAAAAATTAATCTATGTAAATACTTGAAATTTTCACCAAATGTTTAGATAAGCGTTCTCTATACACCATAAAATTTTCAAAGTATTTTGATTTTTATTGAGCTATTAATAGACAATTGAAATTTTCAATTTTTTTTAGTATTTTTTTTTTAAATAACGATAAAACTTTTTTGGCTGCCCAGAAAATCTTGAAAATTTAATACAAGGTTTCTTATAAGATGTTCCTTCACTGATAAAAAAAATCTAAAATCGTAAGTCACAATTTTTTTTTATAAGTGCTCAAAGTTCCAATTTATACAAAATATGTAAAAATCACGATAATTTGCAAGTTATTTTGTAGATAAAAATTCATAAAATTTTTTATGTTCATACTTAAGGTTCAAAATTTTAACACTAGGTTATCTATAAGCTACTCTTCAAAAATCTTTAAAAAAATTTCTACCGGACTAAGAGGAAAAAATTGTATGACTGTTGAATTTAAATATTTACGAAATTGCATAAAATAGCGATTTATTCTCAGACGATTTTAAATATTTGTTATAATTAAAAAAGTATAAGTCGCAGATTTTTGAAATTTCTACCAGCTGTTAAGATTGGTATTTCTTTTATGCAATATTTTTTTCAAAATTTTATATTGATTTTTAAGCCACTAATAGGCATTTAAAATATTCGATTTTTTTACATTTTATTTTTATAATCGGTGATAAAAAAAATTTGGCTACTACAAAATACTTGAAAATTTAATCGAAGATTCCACAGAAGTAGTTCTTAATGTCATTCAAAAATTATTAAAATCCATAGGCACAATTTTTTTTTATAAGCGTTTGAACAGCGAATATTGACATAAAATTACATGTAAAATATAATATAATGTAGAATGTTCTAGACTGACAAACTATATCGCTGTATGCAACTGCCAACCCATCCTAATTGAAAAATATATTTACCGTTTCAAAATAAAATATACTTTTTACAATATTTATAAATAACAATGTATTATATCCTAGACAAACATATTAACTCCGTTCAGAATCGTTATTCGTATACAATGATATCTATCATTGCATTCAAATTTAACAAATCCATTTTAATAATGACCTATCCTATAAGCGAGGTGCACTCCACCCCTAACTGTACAGCAGAGCGAGGCCCATCCGGTTCTTTTATACTATACAATTTATAGTTATGTTTGTAGTTTTTTATACTTAAAAAGTTGAATATTTATGTTTATTCCTATATTTTGTTTTGTAATAATATGATTAAGATTTGTTTATCTTGTATCTTGTTTTACGAAAATGCCTTACCTAGTATTCTAAAATAGATGTTATATATACAACTTCTAAACAAATATGACAATAGCTTAGACATTTGATACTTAATACATATAATTCTCCCTTTCCTGAGAAATGTTGATGTATATCAAATTAACATGATTGATGTATTTTTACATTATTAAAAAAAAACCATAACAATATGTTATTACCAATATAATATGAAATAAAGTGAAATAGTTATGAATAAAAACCTATGTCTCATCTTACCCTACTCGTATCCCATCTTACCTCTACTATGGTCCATGATGGGACAAAACCCAATTTTAAGTTAAGTACAAATATATGCATAATGAATAATTATATAACAAAACAGATTGAAAATTTAGAAACTACATATAATTTTACATAAAATGTGAATCTTTGGTTTAACAATAAAATTAATAAACAACCCATTAAATGCATTTAAAGTTAGGTGTCCCATCTTACCCAGGTATATATATAATAAATAATCAGTACACCGTTAACTTTATGCTATACTAGCAAAATATCGTTATCGACATAATATATATATATTATATTATGTAATAAATACAATTATTTTCGTTTAAAATGCTTATTTTCGCTGTACTTACAAAATGCTTGCAAAATAATATTATTTTTTTTTTAAATAAAATGTTTATAATTATTATATATAATATTTACAATAATTATAATAACAAAATTGTATAGCTTTAAACAATGAATAATTTAAGTTAGAGTATGTAAATAAGTACATTATAATATAATGATGTATATGTTACGGGCAAAGTAGGAAATCCGGGCATTGTATAACAATGCCCGGGCACTGTGCACAATGTCCGAACATTTTGGCCAATGTAAGAATGATCATTTTAATACTCAAATTTGTCATACACTGACCGGGCATTGTACTAGATTGCCCGGGCAAAGTGTACCCTGCCCAGATTCAAGTGGGCAAAGTGAATTATACAGTGCGCTGCACACTTTTATATCAAATTGCATTTATACGTAATAATATCACTACAAAAGTATAATTATATATTTTATCGAGCAAGATGTGATCTTCGGTGTATTCTGGGAGTTATAGTTTCTGGTAATTAATTTTAAAATAATTTTAATTATAAAATAATTTTTATATTAATATTTTTTTTATAGTAAAAGATAATTTATATGAAATTGGAACAAACGAGGGTAGACTACATCAACTCTACAGTCGGAACCAATTCACAATATGCAAAGAGGTGTTTATCCAGGCTGATGATGTACCACCAGTACAAATTTCATTAAGAGAAGTGGCAAGAAAATCTTGTTTGGGTGGCCAAGGGTACGATAGGTGTACTTGCAATACACAATGTAAGACCAATCGGTGTAAATGCAAAAGATCTGGTCGTCTTTGCAACTCCAAATGTCATAATAGTGGTGTATGTGGTAATAAATAAAGCAAATAAATAATAATTGTAATTTAATAATAAATAAATAAAATATTAAAGCAACTTTATTTATTTTTAATAATATTTTTAATATCTTTATTTTTAGTTTTTTTTATATAATATTCAATATTTAATCTACTGTGCCCAAATCTAATTGGGCACTGTATACAATGCCCGGGCAACGTTAACTTATTCCAACTTTGCCCTTGAAAATAGGGCATTGTGCACAGTGCCCGGTCATTGTGCACAATGCCCGACTTTCTACTTTGACCGTAACATATATACTTTTATTTTCTGTGCCGTGAAATTCTTTTGAAGTACTATATATTGACAATGTTATATGGCAACGGCTCGATTCCAACTTATGCAGTCGATGATGTGTTGTTTTTAATTAAATATGAGACTAACTTTTATAATACGTTTATTTAATAATTCAAAGTGTTAATAAAATTCTTATACAAGTGACGTGAAGTTGCTTGCAGTTCCATGACTAGAACCAGTGGCGGACTGGCAAGGGATGCCGGTGTAACAGGCAAATCATACCCCCGGAAAATATTACCGAAGAGGGGGGTAAGATTTTCCTAGGCATATTTTACCCCCGGTATAATTATCCTAGGTTATCTTTACCCCCGGTAAGATTATCCTAGGTTAATTATACCCACTTTAGAGGGTAAGATTGTCCTAGCAAATGTTTACCCCCCGGTACAATATTCCTAGGACTTAACTACGTTAAATTATTTTTTAAGCGAACTGTTTTTTATGTAAAGACAATGGTGTAGGTATAAACTTTAGGTATAAATCACAATTTTGCTAATTTTCTATATTTTATAATTTTTCGGTAACTGGTGGAATAAAAATGTAAAAAAGTTCGGTGTGGTCGATAATGTCTTGCAAATTATTTTCAAAAATACTATGATTTCGATATACAGATATTTATAACACACGTATACACGATAATATACTGATCAAAGATTCGTATTTGTTGGCCGGGCCGGGTAGGCTAGACTATTGCATGCGTTTTGACTATTATGATAATACAGAATGGCCATAGAGGTAAGCGGACCCGGACATTTCACCGCGACCGTTTCGCCGCGGACCTATTCGTCGCAGACCTTTTAAAAATGATACAATACTATAATAACTAGGGATGAGAAGTTATAGGAGCTAAAATAGACAAAATATGCATGCAAATATGCAAGGAAAAATTATGATATATGCATAAAAAATTTAAAAATATGCAAAAAATATATTATAATATTCAATTTTTTCATAAATAAAAACATGTTTAAAATAAATTAATATAAATAATATTCCATTAAATTTGTTTCTATTAAAATATAAAATAATAAATATATAGTATAAAAATCAATATAAAAAATGATTGGTAAGTGTATTTAATATTGATTATAGGTATATTGATAGTCAGGTGATTTAATCTAAAAAAATAAAAATGCAATTTTATAAATTATAAGTTTTGTAATATACTAATATATTTGTTAATAATTTTTCAAACCTGTAAATTTGTTGCATTGAACCACCAAAGTTTTTTTAATATTTTCGACATCCAATCTCCGACGATTATCCGAAAGAATATTTTTGTATCGTGAAAAACTTCTTTCCACATCAGCCGATGTTATGGGGGTATACTTGAAGTAAATAAGATCATTTCCGGTTAAGTCTTCTGGCAATTCGTCCATAGAGGTGATTTCTCCATTTAAAATTTTTGAAATATTTCGTAAAATACTGAATCCATTATTTTTTTCCAAAACATAATTTAGTTTTCGGTTTATTGCGTCGCCTACTTCACCAACTACGTCATTTAATTTATTTTGAACCGATTTAACGACAGATATTGAATCAATCAATGAAATATCCTGTCGTTCAAGTTGCGTGATTGTTGATGTTAAAAAACCATAATTTGAATGAATAAAAACCAAGTTAGCTTCTATAGAATTTTCACTTAAAAATTGTTTAGCTTCTTTAATGGAAACCGCTTCATTTGAATCTAATATTTGCAATACACCATGTATTTCTTTAAAATGTTGGCAGTAGTATGAAGCAGCATTGATCCATGTTCCCCAACGCGTAAGTATGGGTTCCGGTGGAAGCGGAATACCCGGAGCTTCGGTTTTAAATAAGATTGTGCGAGATGGAGCTTTTAAAAACACTTGTTTCACTATAGATATTAACTTGTCTACACGAGGAAATTTACCTCGAATTTCTTCTGCAACTCTGTGCATACCGTGTGCCAAACAAGTGACATGCACCATTTTCGAGTATAATGCTTTTATTGCTGTACCAGCTTTTTTCATGTATGGAGCGGCGTCACTCAGAAATAAAAGCACGTTATTGTGTTGTATACCGTCTGGCCACAAAAGGAACATAGAATTATCAAAGAGCTTTGCTATTGTTGAAAAGTTAACTTTTTCCAAAACTTCAGTTGTTAATAAAAATATTTCACCTGGCCCATCAATTAACAATGTTCCAACAATAACGTTGGCAATGAATCTTCCCTCTACATCAGTAGTTTCATCTATAGAAACCCAAATTTTTTTGTCAGAGATATGTTTTCTAATATTATTCATTGTTTCATTGTAACAATCAGTCACATACGTTTTTCGTAAGGAAGATTCGCTTGGAACATCATTAAGTGTATATTTTTCTAAAAATGATCGAAATTCAATATTGGTGATTTTATGTAAAGGTATATTAGCACATACCATAGCTTTACATAAATCTTTTGAAAAATGCGATTTTTTTGAATTACTTGATGTACTTGGTGTGAATAATTGTTGAGTTTGAAAATTTTGTTTATGGTTCAGCATTCGCTCATGTTTGGATGTTTTTAAATGCTGCGTAACGGTAAATCTTTTGTCAGAGTTAACTTTAACAGAGCAAATTTTACAAAATAAAATGTCACCATCTGTAGAAAAAACTTGTTCACCAAATTCTGTAATGTATTTCTTTATTCCATTCACTTTCGGCATTTTAAATTATGTTTCTAAACCAAACAAACACACGAACGAACATACGATTGTACAACAACGGTTGTCACTAGACTAATTGAATTAAAATAACGTAAAGACGTCAAACACTCACATATTATATTGATATATCTATAAACGATTAGATTATACAACAACGGTTTTCACTATAGTCAGACTAATTGAGTAATAAACGATTAGATAAGATACTAATCCTGGATTTACTTTTATATACCTACCTACTATTAATGTTACAATTCTACAATTTTCAAATTTGTTATCTGCATTTTTATTTTATTGATTATTGCAGACTACGAACACATACAATTCTATAAAATAATAAATTTTTCATGTCAGTTGTATTAAATTCCACATAATTTTACTAAATATGCATTTTTATGCACAAAAAAAACATGAATATGCAACTTTTAAGAAAACTACCAATATATGCAAAAATATGCAAAATTTAAATACCAAATTTCAATTCATTAGGTTATAAAACAGATTTTTAGCTCACCTAGCTATAAATAGAAGATACAGAAAAAAATATGCAAATCCTATAACTTCTCATCCCTAATAATAACACAAACATTTCTGTACTTTTTCTTGATAACATAATTTTGAGTATATTAATATATTTCATTAGATTAGAAAGGCAATAAGCTATAAAATAGCTATAATAAGCTATTGTCATTTTATAGTATTAGATGTTCGAGTATAAACAAGTAATAACAATAATTTATTATCGATAAGAAAAATACGGCCGACCACCAGATTCTGAAAATTGGAAAGTAAATTCTAAAAATAACTTGAAAACTAAATTATCGTTTAAAGTATATAGTTATAGTTGTGTATAATATTAATATTTTATATATTTAAACATTAATTATGATGTAAATTATATTATATTATGCGAGTTGCAATAATGTTTATTTATTTAATTTTTATTCCACCAGTTACCGAAAAATCATAAAATATAGAAAATTAGCAAAATTGTGAATTATACCTAAAGTTTTTACCTACACCATTGTCTTTACATAAAAAACAGTTCGCTTAAAAAAATAATTTAACGTAGTTAAGTCCTAGGAATATTGTACTGGGGGGTAAAAATATCTTAGGAAAATCATACCCCCTTGGAGGTACAATATTCCTAGTAAATTCTTTCCGGGAGGTAATATTATCCTAGGATATTTTTACCGAGGGGTAAACATTTCCTAGGATAATCTTACCCTCTAAAGTGGGTATAATTAACCTAGGATAATCTTACCGGGGGTAAAGATAACCTAGGATAATTATACCGGGGATAAAATATGCATAGGAAAATCTTACCCCCCCCCCGGTAATATTTTCCGGAGGTATGATTTGCCTGGAACACCGGGATACAATTGCATCCCGGGCCCTAACTTAGCCGGGCCCCATGAACACTTGGAAAAATAATTTTAATTAATTGATTATAATAATTTTTTCAGTGTAGTGGGCACGAAAAAACTTATTATTCCATCATTATTTATATTATTTCCATTGATCGTAAACACTATAGGTAGTTCACTACCGTGGATAATAATGCGCTATAATTATTTATCGAAAATCAAGATATAGAAAGATAAGGAATTTGGTCTACAATAAAACAAAATAATTATTTCTAATCGTAGCGTCGTCACAAACAACTATTGTGTTTTATTATCATTTAATATTCACTACCTACCATAGCTGTTGTTTGATTATTTCTATTTTGTGTAAAACAAGAACGTATCTGAATCGAAACTAGTGCAGCAACTGGGATTCTAGTTTCTAAAAATGTAAATTAATTTGATATTATTATATCTGTTTAGACTTATGCAGAAAATGAAGCACAATTTATATTCAGTCATCGTGTACGCATGTGTCTATTTCGCTCCTTGTTATTTAATTAATACTCTTGTGCAAATTCATCGATTTTTCTAATTTTTATCATTCAAAACAGAGAAAATCATTGATTTAAACTTTTCGAAGAACGCTCAAACTTCGGGGGTCTAACGACCCCCCCAGGTAATATTCACTTAAATAAATTACCTATATTCACCACAAATAATACGAGTCACATCATACATACCATGTTACATAACAATAAGTCACCGCCGACATCACCGGCCGCCGTGATAAATAAAACAGATAAGCGCACACTGATAACTCCAATTAAAATTGTTAATCTAAAAACTGCTAATACAAACTACCTCCAATGCGATAACGCTAACGATGATAATAATGATGACACCGACTGGATAATAGTTGAACCCAAATCACCTAATGTAAAAAAAAAAACAAAAATTCTCTACTAACTTATCTCCAAAACAAAAGCAATCAGCCGTAATCCATCTCAAACCACTCAATAATACACCGTATTAAATCCTATTGATGACGATACGAATAATATGGACACTGATCAACCAAATATTAATTTATCCGAAACTAAAACCCATACATCACCTCCCATATTTATTAAATCAACTTTAAATTATAAAAGTTTTTGTAACGCAATAAAAACCGTAATTAGTTCTAATGATTTTATATGTAAAAGTAATTTAAATGAATTACGACTCAAGACATTCACTTCTGAGGGGTATAGAAATGTAATACACTTATTAAAAGAAAAAAACGTTAATTTCAATACATATCAACTCCAACAAGAAAAACCTTTCCGTGTGGTTATCCGTAATCTACATCACACTACTGATATAAATTACATAAAAGATGAACTAGAAGTGCATGGTTACACAGTAGTCCAAGTAGTAAATGTTCTCCAATGGCAAACAAAAAAGCCACTTCCTATTTTCTTTGTCGATCTGAAACCCGGCCAACACAACTCCGAAATTTTCAAGCTATCTTCTATCTGTTTCACAAAAATTAGAGTAGAAGAACCTCGTCCTCGTCAGCATCTTATCCAATGCCAGCGTTGCCAAAATTTCGGTCATACGAAAACATATTGTAATCACCAACCACGCTGTGTTAAATGTAGCGAATCACATTTGACTGAAAATTGTCAAAAGCCAATCGATCAACCACCCAAATGTGTTCTCTGTGAAGGACAGCATCCTGCCAGTTACCGAGGATGTCCCTTTTATCAAGACATTCAATCCAAACGAAAATCATCTTCTATAACAAAAGAGAAGACTAATCAAAATAATACAATCTTAGAAACTAATGTACAAGAACCCACTGGTAATACTTCTAAATACGAAAGCCAAAATAAACCAAACAATACACGAAAAACCTATTCCAAAGCTGCTCAAAATCTACATACTAATAACCAGCCCCAACATAACAATAACGATTCTTTAAATTTAACGAATCAATGAAGCTCATTTATTAATGAGCTTAAATCTATTATTAACCCACTAATCACACTACTTACTACAGTAATAAACAAAGTTCTCCTAAAAAATGATTAACATTCAAAAACCGCTTCTAAACTAACAATACTACTATGGAACGCTAATGGTGTATTCCAACATAAAAACGAAGTGCAAAATTTACTCTATATAAAAAAAAATTCACATAGCCCTCATCACCGAAACTCATTTCACCCTAAACACAAACTTAAACATACCTGGCTACTCACTATACAACACCGACGGTTCTGCTCATGCAGGCTCCGCTATACTTATTTCTTCTGATATAGAACACCATGAACTACTAGGCTTTCAAGAACCTCATATACAAGCAACAATTATTTCTATACAAATAAAAAATATCCCAATTAAAATTGCCTCTATCTATTGCCACCACGTTACAAAATTGACTTCGAGGACTTTAATAGGTTTTTTTCAATTATTTGGTCATTCATTCATAGCTGGTGGTGACTTCAACTCCAAACACTCTCTTTGGGGAAGCAGAACTTCTAACCAAAGAGGTTCTGCTCTCCGTGGTTCTTTAATCAAAAATCATCTATCATTCATTTCCCTTCCTTCCCAAACCCTACATACTGGCCAACACATGCTAATAGGTTGCCTGAAACACTCGATTTCTTTATTTCCAAAATAAAGTTTGGCAAAAGTTTGGCACGAAGGCTTACTATACAAATTAAAACTCTTCATGCCAGCTCCCTACTATCTTATTATCAAATCTTATCTGCAAAATCGCTCGTTTGTCGTAAGACAGGGTAATGATATCTCATCTACTCATTCAATATATGCTGGAGTCCCACAGGACAGTGATTTATCCCCTGACCTTTACAATATATTCACAGCTGATATCCCTCAATCCAGTAACACTCTTCTTGCAACATACGCCGATGACACAGCTTTTCTTTCCTCCAGTTCAAATCCCAGCCTTGCTTCAGCTGCACTTCATGACCGTGCTAATAAAATTGACGATTGGGCCAAAAGATGGAAAATTAAAATAAATACTGATAAATCTGTGCAAGTTACTTTCACCTTAAAACAATCTCCCCGTGAGTGCCCTCAATTAATTATGAACAACGTCCCCATCCCTGTCCGAACCGAAATAAAGTACTTAGGCATAACACTTGATAAAAGACTTACCTGGGGCCTCCACCTAAAAGAAAAAAGAAAATCAGCAAACAATAGACTTCATCTTCTCTGACCTCTCCTCAACTCCAAAATATCTCTCCAAAACAAACTTGTTATATATAAGGCAATCATAAGACCAGTCTGGTCTTATGGAATAGCAATCTGGGGTTCGACCAAGCCCTCGAATATTAGACCAATTCAGGCTTTTCAATCTATTGCGCTATGGTTAATTACCAAAGCCCCCTGGTTCGTTTCAAACTCTACCTTACACAATGACTTAAAAATAACAACTACCGCTGAACTTGCTACACCAATGTACAAACGTTTTCACCAAAATCTAAGCACACATAGCAACACTTTAAATATCTCACATGTCCACCCTCACCCACCCAAAAAACCCACCACGTAGACTAAAGCATAAATGGTGTAGAGACCTATTAAAGTAGTATAAGAGGTGTTACCATTGGGTACCTTCCTCATCATGTTATTCATGTCATTTTGTTCTATAATACCAAATTTGCTCATTGTAATTATTGTATACAGATTGTAAATTTTCTTTCTCAATAAAAAAAAAAAAAAAAAAAAGATTATAGTTGTATTTCTTTATTTCGATGCTAATAAAACACAAGAAGAATAAAAAATAAATAAATAATAGTATTTTAAATTTTCTATGTAATAGGTTCCAGAGCCGAACAAAATTGTATCTAGATAATTATTTGAATAAATAAGTATTCAAATAAAAAATTATTTGAATGATTTTTTTACAATTATTCAAATAAAAATATATTCGAATAATTTTAAGACATAATCATTCGAATAAAAATGTATTCAAATAATTTTGAAACATAATTATTCGTATAATATATTTTATTAAAGACTATATTTGTTGTTGAAAAAGTAACTAATGATTTAATTTGGAGAAAAAAACCAAGACTTAATTTGTTAAGTAGAATATATAGTATTTATTTGTATCTATTAACTCTGAAATATTGTTTTAATTAAGTAATTTAAAATATATTCAAGTATTCAAAAGGCTATTTGTGCGTTTATAAATATAAGCAACTATAAAAAATATAACAAATTAAAGCATAATAAATGTTTTAAGGAGCTAAGGTCTTCATAAAATCGATTCTACCAATAGGCTCAGGCTCTTCACACAAAGCGCATTCCGGGCCCTTGATATCCATCATTGACTAGAACTCATCTGCTTTGTGGTTTTTTCGGTCCCACTTTTATATGACTTAATTGAAGTCATAGAGAAACTGCACCTGTTGTTTGGCGATATCCAGGAATAGGTTTATGACTTCATGGTTCCGTGGACTGTTACCATCGCTGTTTTAGTGGTTAATCGCCTTTGTCATTCGTAATCACTGATTAGTAATCAGTGTTGGGAATTATCTAGATAATATTATTCATTTAATTATCTTATCTAGATAAAAAAATATTTATTTATTATTATTGTATTTTTTTTTTTAATTCATATAGATAAGATAATATATAATATATATTATCTTATCTAGATGAATTTAATGGTTATCTGTGTCAATTTATATAAATAAAATATTATACTTAAATTAATAATTTTTAAGTTTTTTAATACTAGGTCGTAATATACTGAGTACCGACGTAATTAATATTGCATTATTATTTATTAATAGGGCGCGGATTTCAATGCAAAATGCATTTTTTTTTCCTAAATCCTTACGCAACGCTTAGTTTGGCAAAAATGCGTTTCAAGTGGTGTAGATTCATGTAATTACATTTTTATTTTGCATTTTTTTTTGCATTTTTTGTCATTTTAACTTCTTTAATGCATTTATGGTAATTTTTACTACTTTCAAGGTTATTATTTTCATATTTTTCAGAAATATAGCATTTTGGGAGAGAAAGAAAAAAAATTTCAAGTATTCAATAACTTTTTTTTACTAAATTATTGAAAACTACACTTCATCGTCTGTGTCATATATGAATTATGGTAAATGACAATAGTCGATGACGATAACAATAAAACGGACTACGTGAGTATAGTGTACATGGTGGGCCTAGCCACACTGTTAATATTCCCGTTAGTGGATAGAATTTCCGTTTTTCAACGAAATATAGTTTTATACATATAATTCTAATCAGCTATTTCTAATACTCAAACGTAAACAGTTGTGTTTTACCGAGTTACTGTCATGTGTTGTACTCCGTGCGTTTGACGTTAGTAAATAACAGTTTTATTTATTTTGGTAGATAAAATTAAGTCTTTTTCATCTTTTTAACATTATGCCTAAAGTTAAGCCATCATCTCCACTTCGTTTACGTGCATATATAAACAAATTTGGTGAGGATGTTTTTTCGACTGGCGGAAAAATTTTGTTTTGCAAAATATGTAGTGTAAAAGTTGCATCAGAAAAAAAATTTACGATTAGCCAACATTTATCAAGAGATAAACATGTTAAAGGTTTGGAAATGAACTAAGCGAAGAATACAAAATATAAAACTCAAGCGTTTTTTACCAACACGTTAACTAATTCGCTCAATAAAAATTGATGTTTTACCATGTTGTCATCAAATATTCCACTAGCCAAACTAAAACAATCAAATTTTCGGAATTTTTTGGAAAAATATATGAATCGGCAAATTCCTGAAGAGCCTACTATCCGAAAAAACTACGTAAGTACTTGTTATGATGAAACTCTTGCTTCTATTAGATCATACGTAAAAAGCATAGGCGTGCGCCCTCTTGTTCAGGGTATGCAGAAGCAGTGGCGGATACTGGAGGGAGGGACAAAAGGGTCATTCTCCACAAAAATCGCCTTAGTTTCCCATTGTTTACAGTGTTTACACTATGTTTAGCCAATTTTGTACTTTTGCCTCCCCCCCCCCACAAATGAAGCACTGGATTACCACAGGCACCCCCTTAAAGTTATTTTAAGAATGTAAAATTCTGATAAAATATATACACAATACACAAATATTCAAATGTTTTACTGTTTAATTAAAAAAAATTTACTTAAAACTCAAATAAAAATAAAAATATAAGTGATAAAACTTAAAATAGTTATGTCATACAACTTGTACAATTAAAAACAAACAAAAAAAAACATTATCGTATTAATAAAAAATATATTTTATTATAACACCATTCTGCGTTGTGTAAAATTTTTGAAATGTTCAATTATATCGTCGGGATTTAAGTTAATAGCCATTTCTTGTTCTACCGTTCAAGCATCAATGCATTTAGTCTTTCTTGAAGCATAGTACTTCTTAACTTAGATTTTACTAAAGTTAATTTTGAAAATGATCGTTCGCATGTGCAGCTTGTAACCGGTATAACTGCAAACTTCTTTAAAATGTTAATAAATTGTCCAAAAATATTTTGTTTATCATAATTTTTAACCATTGAGCATTTAAGCATTTTAGCGCCCAAGTTACCTTCAATTTGTTTTGTTATTGTTTCATGTTTTTGTAATAAACTTATTTCAGCTACCAATTCATCTTTATTGCATTTAAAATGATTGCTTAATAAATTTATATCTGTGATACATATTTTTAATTTCATTAATCCATCAATTGCATTTATAAGATTGATAGTGTCGTGATTGAATCTTTCATCAATTCCACTAATCATAATATCAAACATAGAATAAAATGATTGGACTCTTAATTCTTCCTCTAATGATTGTGCCTGGAACTGTGAATTAATATTGTCGATACGAGTTGAAACTTTTCGTTTTGTGGGTAATGGTAATGGAATATAAATTTTTTCACATATAGAAGTACAAATATCATACATAGTTTTAAATGTATTTTCGTTTCTTTTTTCAATAAGCACTGGTCGAAGAGCGTTAATATTATACATTGCTGACAATTTATCAACATTTTTACACTGTAATAATTTACTTACTTTATTTATAATTTGTAGAATTGGATCCATCATTTCAAGTCCTAAAATAAATTGAAAAGTTTTGAGTTGAAACAATAAACCACGTCCTTTAGCTCTAACATCAGGTTGTTTTGTTTCTTCAAGTATTTCTTCAAGTGCTAATAAAATAGCCAAATAATTATGTTTTAAAGCTGACACTGCCTCAGAGTGATAGGCCTATCTTGTTGTAGATAAAGATTTTATTGACTTTAACGATGCATTGATATCAGCTGATATTCGTTCCAAAACTGCATGGCGTATAGCACTTCCTTCAATAAATGAATAAGTTAACTGTACTACTCCAAAAAAAATCAAATACAATTCTATTTTCTTTTCTAGATGTACAAGCATTAACAAGAATTAAATTAAGACAGTGTGCATAACAGTGTACGTACATTATACTTGAATTTACTTCTTTACACTTAGCTTGTACCCCTGAAATGCAACCGTACATGGTAGAAGCCCCATCAAAACAAACTGAAACAACATCTCTCCACTGAATTTTTAAACTTTTTAGTACCATTGATAGCTCATTAAAAATTGACTGTGAATCAACAAGCTTCAATCTTTGAAGTCCAACAAATCTTTCAATAGGGTTAAATGTGTCATCATCAAAGTAACGAACAACAATTGACATTTTTTCATGATGACCCATATCTGTGGGTATCAGAAATAATAAATACTAGTTTACTTTGAACATTTGATATTATTAAAAGGAGCATAGTGTTCTCAATACTATTTAAAATGTCATTTTGAATGCGATTACTTATATAAGTTGTATTCCTTGCTCCGTTTTCTAAATGATTCTTAATAACAGGAACATATCTAGAAAGATGTACTATTTCTAAAAACAATCCTTTTTCAAAACTGTAATTTTTTTCATGATGTCCTCTAAGAGCTCGACTACCTTTCGTTAAAGTAATTATTATATCAATGAGTCTCTTCATAATAGTTCGATTAGCAATTCTTTGTTCTTCTTGACGACTTATTTCAAATTGTTTTTCTTTTACTAGTACTCCATCAATTGGGTTTGCTTTAAGATATTCAGATAATATATTTACGCTACTTATATGAATAGACGTTATTTGATGTGCTTTGAACTTTGTGGTAGCAATATTCCAGCCTCTGAATCCAGTTTTTGTATATGCTTTATCAGCATGACCTCTTTTTGAAAAAATTTCACGAGCAAAACATCGACATGGGAAGCAAAATGCAGCATCCAAGCATGGACTGTATTCCAACCAATTAAATTGAATATACCAATTATCATGAAAATTTCTTTCTGAAGCACCCAATTTTCTTCGAGGAAATATGATGGCATATGGCTGAAATGGGCCTTTTTTATTTTTTCCATTTTTTCATATCGATTGGAACTTATAAGATAGACCGGATCTGCAGGATCAGTGATAGTCTGGAATTGTATAATTTAATTTAAATAAGAAGACTACTGTCATTAATTAAATGCTTTTTTTGTTTTTACATAGTATTAGCAAACTAAGTATAATAAGTTCACCTTGTTTTTATATATACAACTGTTTCCTAATGTTATTACTTAAAAAGTCTTATATTGTTTTTGATAAATGATAATATTTTGTTTTGTTTATATTTTATTTATCAAAATAAGTTACTGTATTTTATTACTTTTTAATTGATAAATATTGAATTGTATTATTTATTTAACTATACATATTATATATTATACTATAATATAATAGAAAGCTTTGAACAACTCAAAATATAAATTAAATAGTAATACTTTTCAAAAGCCAAGCAGTGATGATTAGTTTTTTCATAAATAAAGCAATGCATGCAATTATATAATATATTAATATAGCACCTATTGCAGTGAATTATTCATTATTGTAGAATTATTAAAATACCTTTAATTTATTCTGAAGCAGTGCACTTAATTACTGCAGAAATATATTCATTACCAAATACCAATTGGATCATTGTAGAAAAAAACTCTTTTACAGTACCTTTGTTAATTTATTTTTATTATTATCAACTCTAAGTCATTATTGAATACTTATTTGCATTAGGAGCATCATAGATAAACCTGATCACTTGACACTTTCAATTAGATGAAAATGTAGGAATTCTATAAGACAGTTTAAAAGTTTTCAATAATTACACACTTAAAACTTATAACCCATATGATAAAAACTTGTTTTCAGTATTTATGATTTATGAATTTACCTGATTTGGTGTAGAAGACTTAACTAAATTTAGGTTGGTTAAACCAAATTTAGATAGGTTGGAAAGTTCAATATCTTTTGTGTTAGCTACACTACAGATATTTAACTCTGATAACAAATAAAAGAACATATTTAAATGCAATAAATTACAAGCAATTAATATACAATTTAAAAAAAAAATGTTTCATTTTATAGTAAGACCTTAAACTATAGAATATATACTAGGGTGGTCCTTATATATAGGTGATGAAAAAAAAATTTAATATTCTTTTTCGAGCACCCGTCTATTCTGTTCATTACTATAAGAAAATAATTTAGGTTAAATTTTGTGATGATATCTCACCCCCTTCACGTGCCGCAAAAGGGTTGAAAAATGACTAATGAGGGTTGATTTTCTGTTTTTCAAATTTTAACCAAAAACTATAAGACCCACACAAAAATGTATAGAAGTTTAATTATAGAATATTATATTGCCTACAAAAAATGTTCTTACAAAATTGCTCGTAAATTCTTTATTCTCCGAGAATTTGTTAAATAACCCCATTTCATATTTATTTGGAAAATTTGATTTTTCTATGGTTATTCTAATATATTTGACGTATGGTTGAAATTACGATAAAGTTCTTTATATAAAAAATGTTTAAAATATAATTTTCTAGAAAAAATGGTATGAGTAAAATTTGCATTAGACCAATAACTTTGTTTTTATAGTAGGATTTATGATATATTTTATTAAATAACTCTTTTTTACCACCACGAAGAACCAAATACAGCGTTATTATTATTTTATTTTATTGATAAAACAAATGTTACTTTATAATAACGTTTGATAAATCAAACAGATTATTTTATACCTAAATGTTGATTAAATAATCATTTCCTAAAACTATTTCTAAGTTGAGATTAGACAGCACATATCTTTTCGATTATACACCATTGTATGCTGTTGTTGAGTATTAGATTAGATTATTTATTGTGGTTGATTGTCGTATAATTGAAATCATTATGTCACATTAGTGTTCACTATACATTTTTCTTTCTATGCGTGACTAGTAAAACCATGCCTCGTCAAAAAATATTTATTGTTGGTGTTATGAAAAACCAAATACTCGGTAGTAAATTACCATCAAAAAAAGATGTGTTAAGTGTTTTATTTTTTAATATGCGAATGGTAAAATTAACGTTAAAAGATAGTATTTCCTTAGTTATTGATGAATGTTTAATCTTTTGGAAAAAAGCCCGAATCCCAACTCGAGATCGTTGTCACTGCTTGAAACAATTAAAAAAACTTTATGAAGAATTACGGAACCTCGAAAAATGTAAAAATAGAAATAGTGAGTTATGTAGGCAAAGAGAACATTCTTTCGAAGACAATTTAAGTGATTTATTTGATATTGCGCATGCATCTGCTTTGAATATAATAAAAATAAATGAAGATAAAGAGTTTTTGATTATACAACGACAAAAAGGACGTCCTGGGTGTATGCTTGGTACAGACATAAAATTAGCCGGGATTGAAAAACGAAAACATAATCGTGAAAAAAAATACAACGAAATACTAGATAAAGCGTGTTCATCGAAATCTGAAGAAGGTATGTTAAATTATATTTATTTTATAATTTATTTAAGATAATTAAGAATATATTTTATTGTTTTATTTTTGATTTCAGTTGAATTTAATTCTACATCTAGTTCCGATGAAGTAGAATCAATAACAGAGACTGAAAGTTTAAGCTCTCCGACCCCGTATTTATTGCAAACGAAAAGGGCACGATTAGAAATATTAACACCTCGACTTTCAGCTGTACTTGATAAATGTAAGATCAGTGATAGAGATGCTGTACATTTATTAATAGCCTGCGTGGAAGCAACATCTCTAAACCCATTAGATTTTGTCATAAATCGAACTTCAATTCGGCTATCTCGTCAACGTTTTCGTGAGTTAAATGCTTCTAGAATAAAATTGAATTTTTCCGATTTAAATTTAAAATTTATAACTATACACTGGGATTCCAAAATTCTTCCCGATACAACTGGTAAAACAAAAGTTGATAGACTTCCTATTATTGCAACAGCTCCAAATACTGAACAAATTCTTGGTGTTCCAGAACTTTCTGCTGGAACCGGTTATGAAGTTTCGTCTGCTGTGTACGATACTCTTGAAGATTGGTCACTTCTTCATACAGTGCAAGCATTTGTATTTGATACAACAGCATCTAATACTGGACGTTTAAATGGTGCTTGTGTTCTTTTAGAACATAAACTTGGACGTGATATTTTGTACTTGGCTTGTAGACATCATATTTTTGAAATTATTCTTCAAAGTGTATTCGTTGGATCTAAGTTTGCTCCATCATCTGGCCCTGATATCCCATTATTTAAAAGATTTAAAAATCAATGGGAAACAATTAATTTAACACAATTTTCAATTTGGTCAACGGATGTTAATACCAGTATTGTTCTTGATGAAGTAAGGCAACAAATATTAATATTTGCTCATGAAAAGCTTAAAAATGATTTCCCTAGGGACGATTATAAAGAATTTCTTGAACTAGTTATCATATATTTAGGAGATGTCCCTCCGGGTGGTATCAAATTTCGCCGACCAGGACCCTATCATTTGGCCAGATGGATGGCAAAAGGTATATATTGCCTAAAAATTATATTATTTCAGAAACAATTCA
This sequence comes from Sipha maydis, assembly GCA_034509805.1. Lineage (NCBI taxonomy): Eukaryota > Metazoa > Arthropoda > Insecta > Hemiptera > Aphididae > Sipha > Sipha maydis. The sequence continues at coordinate 147,527 of JASXSY010002107.1, forward strand.
AATTAAGTGTAGTTGAAAAAAAAGCTTTACAAACCATTTGCTGTTTTATTGTAAAGTGTTATACACAATCTTGGTTTACAGCTCCAGATGCAGTGCAATGCAAGCACCACTCAATGATATACAATTTATAAAGAAACTTTATTCTTATAAAAAGGACGATGAAATTATTGCAAAAATAGCTTTAAATAAGTTTTTAAACCATTTATGGTATCTTAATGAAGAGTGTGTAGCTTTCAGTTTATTTGATGACAGAATTAATGTAAAACAAAAACGTAACATGGTTCAAAAAATATTGGAAGAAGATAAAGAAGAAGAAAAAGAAGTACAGAAGAAATTTTACCTTAAATCAGATGAAGTTTCTAATTTTGTAAATAATGAGCTACCGACATCATTATTCTCGCCTAAGTCGATGATATTGTTTAAACGATTTGGTTTATCTACTAACTTCTTAAAAATGGATCCATCTGAATGGAACACACAAAATGACTACATTCAAAATCAACTAACAATTAAATCACTTAAAGTTGTAAATGATACAGCGGAACGTGGGGTAAAGCTAATGGAAGAATTCAATGATAAAATAACAAAAAATGAAGACCAAAAACAATTTTTATTGAAAGTTAGTAGTTTATTTAAGTAATAAGTATTGAAAGTAAAACTCAGGGCTTGAAATCGATTTCAAAATCGATTTTAAATATCGATAAAAATCGTTAAAATTTTTTAAATAAATCAAAATTAATATCAAAATCGTTAATGATTTTCAAAATTTCTATTAAAATTTAAAAAAGTTAAAATCGATAGTTTATATCAAAATTGAAATCATTATATTATCAAATCGATATTAAATAAATTTAAAAAAAAATCAAAAATACACAAGCATACAGACATTAGCACTATTTATACTTAATATTGTTAAAATTAAACTAAAATCGAAAAAAAAGAAAATTATATTTAAAATCGGAATCATAATATAATTAAATCGATATTCTGCATCAATAAAAAAATTATAAAACCACAAAATCGATATATTATTTTTAAATCGAAATCGGAAAAAATTAATATCCATATGCAAAATTGAAATTAAAATCGAAACATTTTATTTCGATTTCAAGCCCTGGTAAAACTATAGTTCTTGTATCTAAATAAATAATTAATACTTGAATTGCATTTTAAATGATTTCAGACAGTACAAGATTATCGTCGTAAATACCCAGGGCATAGCCGAGAAAAATTGAAAAAGCCTTATATCTAATAATTCAATAATTAATTTAATTACTAAGCACTTTTTTTAATAATAGTTTTAGGAAATGATTATTTAATCAACATTTAGGTATAAAATAATCTGTTTGATTTATCAAACGTTATTATAAAGTAACATTTGTTTTATCAATAAAATAAAATAATAATAACGCTGTATTTGGTTCTTCGTGGTGGTAAAAAAGAGTTAATTAATAAAATATTTCATAAATCCTAATATAAAAACAAAGTTATTGGTCTAATGCAAATTTTACTCATACCATTTTTTCTAGAAAATTATATTTTAAACATTTTTTATATAAAGAACTTTATTGTAATTTCAACCATACGTCAAATATATTAGAATAACCATAGAAAAATCAAATTTTCCAAATAAATATGAAATGGGGTTATTTAACAAATTCTCGGAGAATAAAGAATTTACGAGCAATTTTGTAAGAACATTTTTTGTAGGCAATATAATATTCTATAATTAAACTTCTATACATTTTTGTGTGGGTCTTATAGTTTTTGGTTAAAATTTGAAAAACAGAAAATCAACCCTCATTAGTCATTTTTCAACCCTTTTGCGGCACGTGAAGGGGGTGAGATATCATAACAAAATTTAACCTAAATTATTTTCTTATAGTAATGAACAAAATGGACGGGTGCTCTATAAAAAATTTGAATGCTTAAAAATAAGGACCACCCTAATATATACATTAACATAAAATATAATATATTTACCTGGTCAGTTTTTTTAATCCCCACACAGTCATCACTTTCAATACATGGATTAGGGTCATCCAAGTCTTCTTCTTTTATACTTTAATTTATGGAAACCACATTATTCTATCAATATGATATAATATTAAATTTAATTGAAACATTTGAAACACTTATATTTCATGTTATCAAATAGTATCCAATTGTAAATTCTATTATAACCTACCTGTTTAGAAAAGTATGAATGTAAAGTTCTTTTCTTTTTACTAGGTTCCATATTGACTGATCGATCAACTATGAAATCCGAAATCAACGCAGATATATAAAAAATGTATTTTTAACTATGGTTTAACGGATAAACTTCAAATTATTAAAAAAATAAACGTAAATTGTGTACACTAATCAAACGTTATCACTGCCATAACGTTGTCACTACCATTGCCGTTCTTCTGTTATCTAATATCTACTCGTATGGTAGAAAACAAAAAGATTTGGGTGAACATAGATGAAACGACAGACGTCGAAGGCTGATATGTCGCTAACATTATTGTTGGAACATTGGAAAATAATATCCCTGGTAAAACATTTTTATTAGTCTCTGCAGTTTTGGAAAAAGCAAACTTTAGTACAATATCAAAACTATTTGACAATTCTATGAGTATTTCTACATTTGAACACATTAAACAGTATATTGTTGTGCAGTGCAACCATCACATACTGTCTCAAGGTAAATACTTAAATAATATAAAAAAGCAGATTTTTTTTTAAATTTTGACTGTTTATACCTAATACTGTAGGAAACGCTTATTCCAACGGGTAAACAAGTACAAAACACCAAATAATTCGATTACAATTACAAATTACTTTTATTGGCGGTTACAAAATTAAACATAAATAGAAAAACCAATCGGTAAAACAAAAACAAAAACCATTAAAAGGCGAATGTTCGCGGACTGCAACGGTGCGGCGACGACTGCGGCTCACATACTCAAAATAATAATAGTAAATAATTTGTACGTACGTGTACATACTTCCCCGTCAGGGGCGGATTCAGAGGGGGCGAATGGGGCGATCGCCCCCCCCCCCCGGTTTACCATAGCAGACTTAAGTTTTGGACTTAATGACTTCAAGGGTATATAGGGAAATCTATAACTATTTTTTTAATACCACACTTATGCTGTTAGTATGTTATCACTTATATTTATTATTTGGTGATATACTGATATCACAGTTATATACACGATTTAAGATATAATGGTTACCCAACGAGCTATGTTACATGCATTGTGGATGTGACCACAGGTTTGACTCTGAAAATCAGCTGATATGGATGCCAACCAACAACTAGCGCTCATAAGTCAAAGCGATTAGTAATGATAATATTCATTATAAATAAATTCCCGCCCTTTTTTCAGTTGTTTTACAATTTTTCATCTTTGATCGTGGTTTTTTCTGAAATATTTCGTTTTATTTCTGCGCTAGCAAAAGACATGTAATAAAGTATACCTAAACAAATATGTCGTATTGCATATTTTCTTGCCTAAAAAGTAAAAATAGCACTTTTGGTGTACCAAAAGATGCTAATATTTTGAACAAGTGGGAAAAATCTTTAGGTATACCACTAAAGAAAAGTGCTAGAGTATGAGAGTTCAGTCTCAAGACATTATAACTGAATGGGTGTCAGGCCAGGGGACCAGTAAATATACAGTATAACTTATTTGTATTCTTTAATTTATTTATCATGGTAAGTTTTAAAAATTACAAAATTATTTCTACAGATTTGTTTAAAAAGGCCCAAATTAAAAAAAGGAGCTGTACCAACAAGATCTTTCCATGATTCTTTAGAATCACCATCTGATTTAGGTGATACATTCACTAAAAAGAGAAAGGTAATTATATTTTGTTTCTTACATTTCAATATCACAATCAGTGCCGTAACTAGGATTATTGAGACATTGGGCTCAATTAACTTATGGGGCTCTAAGAGACTGAATCTAATATGTACCCAATATATTACTAGTTATACTATGATAATGATGGTGATTTAATTTTAAAACCCTGAAAATATAATATAAAGCAGTCTTACCAGTTGACATAAGATACATAAGTAGATATTAAATAAATAAAACAATTGTAAATACTTCATTTTTATTTGATTTATTTTATTGTATTGCCTAGCTGCCTTTACGGTTCTTGCGGCACTGATCATAATATTTATGGTCATAACTCATAAGTATTGTACAATAAAAACTAGGTATATTGGTACTTTATTATAAATATAAATGATCTGTTTGTTAGAGTACAAGTGAAGATTCTGTTAAACATGATCATAGTTATTTTGTAAATAAACCAAGAAACATGTGTATACCATCCTCATCACCAATTGACATCAATCCGAGTATTAATTATGAAATGTCTTGTTCAACTGAATTGTCATCTATTGTTGACTCAACGTTTACTCTATCTCTTAATATAACACAAGTAAAATTTAATATTTATGTAATTAATATTAAATTTTAATTCACTACTTATTATTATAAAAATTTAGTCAATGTCGTCCACAAATGATATGCCATCAAAATTGTTTGAATTTGTTTTGAAAAACAACTCTTTGATATGTGTACCACCAAGTTGGTTTATAGATGTTAGCCAACATTCTGGTGAAATGTACATTTGTTTCCATAAACTTACCAAATTTAGACATAATTATGTTAGAGACATAGAAAAGCAACTTGTTTTAATAAAAGGTAATAATTTAAAATTATTTAAAAACAAGTTATGTTCATAAGTTTATTCAATCAAATATAGAGTAATACAAAAAATTTAAAATCAAATTTTGTAAAAAAATGTATTTTTCAGATTTAGTAATATTTCTTCATGTGAATGGAAAAGCTATTGCAGTAGAAGATATTGGTCTACAAGAAAACTTTAGACCTAACAGCATTGATGATATAGAAAATATTATAAAACTTTATAACCATATCAAGGTTTGTCAAGGATCTGGTTCTACTGATGAATATCCAAGTATTAAATCTACATTAGGGCCTCAATTTATAGAATCAAATGGACAGTGGAGGCATAAAAAATATATAGTTACACTTAGCAATCAGAGGTATGTGTCAAGTTTGTTATACATAATAGTTATTAGGTAATAGCTTTGATTAAAAAATGAAATCTATGGTTCTCATATGCATATTAAATAAATAATCCAATAAAATATGTATTATAATTCTTACAGTGCAGACAAATTATGTAAATGGTGTAAAACTTATGGTATAACATTAAAAATAAAAAAGTTCGAAAAAACACAAACGTTTACTTTTCCCCACGAACAAAGCTAAGATTAATAAAAATTAAAAAATTAAAAGATGTTGTAAAAAAAAAATATTCAAGAGCACTTACAAGAATAACACAACTGCAAAATTCTTTAAATAAAATTCAAAATGAAATGAAAGAAATTTCATCTACCAACCTTGAAAACATACTAAAACAATCCAATATACCAGAATGTCAAACAGAATTAATACATGAAATATTTAATGCTAGTAAATTCAAAAATTCAAAAAATAGAAGATACAGTGAGAATTGGATGCTTTTGTGTTTGCTATTTCAAATAAGGTTTATACAATTTAAATAAATAAATTACAGATATAATAGGTATGATAAAACATATTCTGCATATTACATAATTTTTCAGATCTCCTAATGGTTACAGTTCTATAAAAGATAATAATATATTACCACTTCCATGTATTAATTCAATAAGAAACCACTTATTGGCTGTCAAAATTGGACGTGGGTTTGATCTTAATTTGTTCAAACTTTTAAAGAAAAAGTTTTTATCCAAATCAAACTTTCAAAAAAAAGGTATATTACTTTTTGATGAGATGAGTTTGAGAGAGAGCTTAAGTGTAAACAGTAGAGCTCTAACCTACATTGGTCTTGATGATTTTGGTGGAGAGATACCATGTAAAGAAGGCAGTGACCATAAAGCTAACCATGGACATGTATTCATGTGGCAAAATTTAGTAGAGAAATTCACTCAACCCATAGCAGTATTTGCCTCCAATGGGCCTGTAAAAGGTAAAACAAAATGAATTTCCTATGGATAATATTAATAATAATAATAATAATAATATTAAAAACTGTTTATAGGTATTATCTTGCTAAATTAATTTTATAAGCAATTGTATTGATGGAGAATGCTGGTGGACAAATAGTTGGAATAACGAGTGACGGAGCAGCAACTAATCGAAATTTGTGGAGTCATTTAGGGGTGAATATATTTAATATGTAAAAAATTTAAATATGTCAACAAAATAATATTATAATCATATCTAAGGTGTCAGCAAATAAGAACAATTTCAAACATTATTTTGTCAATTCTTATGATTCTTCAAGAAAAGTATACGTTTTTTCAGATGCCCCTCATTTAATTAAAACAATCCGCAATCGATTATTTAAGAACAAAGAATTAAAGGTAAATAATTTGACTAAATACCTCAAACAAATAATAATAAAAACAATTTATATTTATTTTGTAATCAGATTGATCCATTGAAACCCAGTATAAAGTGGGAGTATTACAAATGTATTTTTGACATTGAAAACCATAGCTTACTGAAAGTTTGCCCAAAGCTGACAAAGCAACACTTTGAATTAAATAACTTTTCAAGGATGAAAGTCAAGTATGCAGTACAGGTACCAAAACTTAATTGATTGATTAGAGAGAAATAGTATTTAGATAAAAAATAAAATAAAAATGTACATGTATATTTTAAAAAGATTTAAGAATTAATTATCTATTCAATATATTTACCTACTTAGATCTTTAGCAACTCAATGGCTGTAGGTATTGAATTCTATAAAAAGAAGAACTATAATTGTTTCCAAGATTCTGAAGAGACAGTAAAATTTACATATATTATAAATGCATTATTTGATGCCCTTAATAGAAGATATCCTGCAGAAGGAATAAAAAAAAAAAGCAACGATTTAGAGATTTTTTAAGTGTTGCATGTGTCTGTTTGTTTCATGTTTGTGTTGTGTATTACATGTATGTAGTATTAATATTGTATATTTAACAATAAGTTAGTTGTTTCACTGAATTTGATATATAATTGAAACATTTAAATATATTTTGTTTATATTTTTAGATATTGAGTGATGCTTTCAAATGGCTAGATAGGTGGGAATTAAATTTAGAAAATGGTCTTAAAAAAGAAAATGAATTTTTAAGTCGTCAAACTTTTGATGGGCTTAAAATTACTATTAATTCAACAATTGATTTGACTAACTACCTCTTAGATAAATGTGGATTTTCATATGTTTTAACATCTAAATTCAATCAGGATTCTTTAGAAGTAATGCTATATATAAAAATGTATATGATTTACAATTTATTCATAACCTTTTTTTAGAATTTTTTTGGTATAATCAGACAAATTAATGGTCCCAATGATCATCCCACCAATCCTATATTTTTCCACCTATACCGAATGTTGTCAATTTATTCTGTTGTTAAACCCCCTAAAACAGGAAATTGCACAGTGTTAGAAGGTTTATGATTATTAACTTATGATTAATAATAAAATTGCTATTTTAATTACCTGATGAAAATCAAAAAATCTTAGATACAATTACTATTATTTCAATAAACGATTTAAAAGAAATTATTAAAGACCAAGATAATATATCCGAAAAAACCAAAAAAATTGAAATTTTAAAAAATAAAATTGACAAAATTGTAGAAGATGAATGCTGAAATCTAGACGATATATTGTTAGACCATGATTACAATGACTCAACTGTTTTTGATTGTGTGGTTTATTTTTTGGCTGGGTAAGTACCTACCTTACATCTAGAGATTAATATTAAAAATCAAAATATACATTACAATGAATTTATTGGAATTTTAATAATTTTTTTTTTTACAGATACATATCTAAAAGACTGTTAAAAATTACAAAATGTAAGAATTGTATTTTAAGTTTAAAAAATATTAATACGTCTGTAGTTGGTAGAGAAGCTGACTTGGTTAATGTGAAGACTAGAGGATATCTTACGCATCCTGACCATCATATGTACATTATTCTAAAACATTTAGAAATGTGTTTTTCGAAACATGTTAATTCAACAGATGTATTTGAAGAAACGTGTAATGAATTTTTTAAAACTAAGGTCGGTTTGAAATTTATGTGTCTTGAACATCAAAGTGAAATGTTGACTAAGATTATATCATATTATTTAACAATGAGAATGAGACAGTATACGTATATGTTAAATCAAAACACAAAAAAACATAATAATACAAAAAAAAAAATTGTCAAAATTGGTGAAAACTTGATTTTATACAACTTTATTATATACTTGATTTTATGTTACTTGTATTATGCTATTATACTGAAGATAAATATGTTATGTTACCTTTACATGCATTTGTTATTTCTTAAAAATTTCCTATAGTCATATAGTAGGTAGTAGGTACCTATAAAACATTTATAGTCATTTATCATTTTTATAATAAGTATTAATTCTATGATAATAGAATGTCAGTGGTCACTTGGTCGCACAGATATGTATAAAAAACATGATTATAAAAATTAAACTACATTTATTTTTAATTCATGAGGGGGGGGGGGCGGTGTGAGTTTTTGAAATTCTAAAAGGGGCGTTGAGTAAAAAAAGGTTGGGAAACACTGTACTAGACAATCCTAGACCTGTCTCAAAAGAAAATAATCACTTTTCACGCATACTGGCTGATGACTCCGGCATAAGTGAGACTACTGTAATCATTTATTTTATTTTATAGCTTCTTTATAAAAACCTCAAGTGTATTTATTTTTGTGTTCTGCCTTCTAACCGTTTGTTGTAAAAGTTTAATTCGCTTTTTGAGGTTGGCTTTTTTTGGTGTATCAAATAATTTTTTTTTAAATTTTCTTTTAAGTGTTGGTTTATGTGTAGGGGTTATGAGGTGACTGGCTGGAATCTGCAACAAATTTAATACATGATAAAGCATTATTATATATAAATTAAAATTGTTAACATATTTAACTTACTAGGTCCAATAAAAGTCAGATCAACAGCTTCATAATTACACCCAGTATTTTCAACACCAGAATCAATAGGTAAATTAGGAGAAGTAGTTGTTATATTAATTATATTTGATGAAGAAGAAACTGTAGATAAAAATGTAGTTTACTTAATATTTGTTAAACAAATAGGTAAGTAGTAAAAATAAAACATTGAATGTAAAGAAGAATTTAATTTTACCTGAAGAACTATAATTGTGATCAAATTTGTTGCTATTTAAACATTTTATAGCTGTTTGAAATAATTGAAATTGGATGGTATAGCTGTATTTTTTAATATAAGTTTTTCTGGGGCTTCAACAAATTCACTTTTATTAAAATGGAGACTGCATAAACGTGAACATTTTGTTGGAATGAAGTTATCTCTTTGGATAGTGTGCACCCATTTTTGTCTCCTTATCTCATCGATTGGAAATCTATAATAAAAAATAAAATATCAAACACTTTATTATAAGAATATTTCAGTAGAGCTAATTATTTTTGATTTCCAGGAATAGGGGTATGACCTTACACGATGCTTCGTAGAACTGCCGCACCTGATTATCTGGTTAATTCCTTTTTTATGGTGCTGTTGCCCTCGCTGTTTAAATGCTGACTCGACCTTATCATCTTTAATTAGTACATTTGTAATACCTAGTATTCCTGATTAATTTAATTACCCTTTGTTATTTGTACATTTGTATTACACAGTTTTTCTGGTTAACTATTATTATTTTAGATATGACCAGCATATAGATTATTCTTAATATAAGGTTTATATCATTATTCCCCGTATTCTAAATGTACACATGGTCGTAATATATTACATGATGTATGGAGGCCCATAACACTACTGCATCCATCAACACAGCACTTATATGGCATGATTGGAAAAATAGGATAAAAAAATTAAGTCTCGAAACAATATACCTATTGCAAAAAACAGAACACAACAACACTATCAACTACTCAGTTTTGAGTTTTCACAGTACACAAGTCAACAACTGACAATTAATGATAAAAATTGATAAGGCAATATCTACATCGGCCTCGATTAAAATGGCGAATAATAACTTCGCATATTATCATCAGTTAGCAATCTAGTTTATTATACATATCTGTGATTGGTCGATTATTACGAATAAATCCACACGAGCGCTAGTTGTTGGTTGGCTATCACAAGAGTCAATTCGGCGGTCACTTTATCATGGCTCGTTGGGTAACCATTATATCTTAAATCGTGGTTATATACTACTATCATGATGTTAAATATTCGTTACCTTCGTACTATTATATTATGTTCGTGTTCGTAACCATGATTTGTGTTTGTCGGTGTTTCCGATACGTGATAACTGATAACGGCCAACGTAAAAATCACTCGGTACCTCCATAGAGTAATAGGTACCTCGGTAGTCGTTAGTTATCTATATTTACACGGCTGTGCTTCAATGTACATTGCTACCTATAGTAGACATTTGCTGACATTAAATTTATTATTAGTAAGTAAATAATTTTTTTTATAAATATGAGTAAAAGAAAATGTAATACATGACTCTTTGAAAAACATGACTCAATTTTACAGTTTTCTACATCTTTAATTTAAACTGTAGAAGCCTTAGATAGTATTTCTGAATGGTCTGATACAGTGACATCTTCAAAAGCTCACAATCTTTCAAAATCATTGACATGCTGCGAATTTATAATAGCTTTGCATGTTATTGCTAATATATTTTCTATAACTTCATCTATTAGTCGCTTGTTACAGTCCAAAAAACAAGATAAACTTTCTGCAACTAATATTACAAAAAATGTGTTGTCGAGATTAAAAGCAAAACGTCAGGAGAGTAATGAATGTTTTTCTGAAATATTTGATATGTGTAGAAACATTTTTGAAAAGTTAAATATTACTGTATACCTGCCTCGACTATGTGCTAATATGTCAAAGAGATCAAATCCAAAAATTAATGATCCAGTTGATTACTATCGAATCACAATATTTATCCCATTTATAGTATAATAAGTGATTTAACTAATCGTTTTAGTGATGAAATAATTGGAATTTTCGATTTGGATTTGTTTTTACCTAAAGTTTTGACACAAGCATTTTTAGATAAATGTGTTATTGCCGATAAAATAAAAAATGTAATAGACTAATTTGGGGGTCTTTTATCTAAAACTTTATCACTTTCCAAAGAGATAATTGAAATTAAATTAAAAAGAGAAATTGAATTATGGTATGAGTTTTGGTTTAACAATGTTAAAATCAAATCAAATGAATTTCCGGAAACAGCAATTGATTGTCTAAAATATTGTGAAATTCTACTGTATCCATGTATTACAGTATTTTTGAAAATATTATCGGCTTTACCAGCAAGCACAGCATCTGCAGAACGCAATTTTTCTTCCTTTCGTCGTCTTAAGTTCTGGCTAAGAACAAGAATGACTGAAAGAAGACTTAATGGACTAGCTCTTATACACGTACACAAAGATAGACAAATTGATATTGATGAAATAATTAATTTATTTGCAAAATCGTCAAGAACATTAGATTTTATATTATAAATTGTATTATTAAATCAAAAATTTTGTAATTATAAGCTCTATTGTTATGACACGTATTGGTGGTATAACCAATTATTTTATTCTGTGGTATAACTAAAAAAAATTATTATTATTATTTCTATATAATTTTTTTTTTTGTAAGACTATTTAAACAAATAAACTGTATATCAAAATTAATATTTTTAATTTTATCTATATCATAAGTGTCCGTTAAAAATCGCCCTTCCCCCGATATCTTGGTCTGGATCCGGGGTAAAACACGATTGCGTACGTTCGTTATCGGTGATACCTTTTTAAGGTACACGATTCCGTACGATTTTACCTGATTTTTAACTACACGATTGCGTACGAAGTTTTAAGCGTTGTTGCCAATTTTCATACAGATATATATATATACTATGTATATTACTACATATGACCAGGGTTGGGATTTTATAGCATTTGTATATTTCTTATATGAAATATATATATATATATATATATATATATATATATATATATATATATATATATATATATATATATTATTTTAATATGCTTAAAAAATAGCAGAGTAAACTAAAAATGTGTTTTATGATACAGAGAACTCAAATTAAACATTTTATTTTGCTAAAATCTGTTTTATTTTTAAAATTATGTTTTTGTCAATCGAATTATCAAGTAAATTGTAAATCTATTGATTAAGTAAATAGGCCGATTACGCTGTACGATTACAGCCATAATATATAGGTATAATATACTCTTACGATAATTTCGTATTAGGTATCTGCTGGTTTTGTTTGGTTTTTTTGTCGATTTCTGCTGCAAGATTTTCTTTTTTTGTTCATTTTTGCACATGATTATACGAGTGAATTAGAAAAAATTAATAAATACATTGCTTTTTATCACTTTTATCGCTTTTACTATCTAACAATATGTTAATGGTATCAAATATGACGATACAAATATTTCGTTATATTATTCGGTATTTTCTGAGTTTCAGTCGATCGTTGATGATTGTAGTGCGTTGAGTGTTTACGTTTTTGTTGAGTATTACCGATAATACCGAAATCTAGTAATATGGAAAATACAATTAAGCTTATACAATCCGAAAAAGGAAAACAGTTAGTTCTATTATATTATATTATTTATTAATACGATGAAATCAGTAAATTTGACAACGTTGCATACAATTTCATACGCAATCGTGTTTATTTATTTTTTCTTAAAGGTACTTTTAACCCATCTACAAACATACGCAATCGTGTTGCCAAAAATGACAAACGTACGCAATCGTGTTCTACCCTGGATCCGCCCCTGTTCCCCGTCGTCTGATTGGTCCGCGATAAGCGACCGACATTCAGATGACTAAGTCTGTACGTATTAACACAAATAACAACGGAACATAAATAAATATTACCACAGTTGGCATTCCTGACCTACTTGTCGTCCCGACAAGATTTTTTGTTTTTGATTAATTATAATAAATAATAATATTGATAATGAAACATATTTTTACATTTAAATACAAAATAAAAGTATAATATATATATAATATATAATATATATATATAATATACGACATTCGTGGACAACTACTGCTATAGCAGTAATTTTAAAAGTTGATGTACATATATCACTACTGCTATGGCAGTAGAATATAAACTGTTTAAACACAGTACTGTTATAGCAGTAATAATTTCAATGGTTTCATATGAAAGAGCATGTTTTACTGTCCCACTGCAATACTTCAGAATATTGGGCACTGTATTATATATGTTTTAGTTTTAGATTTATTATCGTTCCTTTTTCCTGGGTATTTTGATGAACCCTATATTCGATATCATTATCATTATCGCTTAACAATGTTACAATAAAATAGTATACGCCATATATTTGAACCATAATCCATGTCAGAAGAAGGACAACACTATCAAGAAAAAATCCCATTACCTCCACTGTATAAAAGAAAACATTACTACAAAAATTGCAAAATGTGCACAAAAAGTCACGTGAGGAAACAAACCCAGTATCAATGTAAAGCTTGCAATGTTCCACTGTGTCCCGGTTTATGTTTTGAAGACTTTCACAAGAATATGTCATAAAAAAATTATTTCATTATTTTATATTTCATTGGTTCAATTTATATAAGACTATATTTTCAATTTTTTTTTTTTTTTTTTAATATCATAATATTCTTTTTCAAAATTTTTTATACAAAATAAACCAGGTTGAGTTGAATTATTATTTTTATTTTATTATTCAAAAAATATAAATTATACTGCTATAGCAGTGCAGTGATGTACATAGTTGTAAATAGCAATGTAGAGGGACATTACTGCTATAGCAGTACCCAAATTACTACTGCTATAGCAGTAATAATCATATGCGTTTTTAAAAGTAGTTTTTTCCCCTTCCGAGAATTTCAAATGTCCACGAATGTGTTAAAAAAAAAAAAAAAAAAATATTTATGATTTATTTTGTATTATATATATAATACAAAATAAATCATAAATAATTTTTTTTTTTTTAACTATTCTCTTAATTAACTTCAAACGATCAAAACCTACGACGGTGCTAAACGGTTTTCTCTCTAACTGCTCTCCGTCAACATTTGTGACTTTGACCAGTCAATAGTGCGTCCCACCTTACTAATACTAAATCGCTTTTTTGGTACTTTGTTCGTGTTGTAGCTCGCATAGCTATTTTACGTTCTTCGCGCTCTTTATTCGCTTTTAATAATTCTACAGGGTCAAATTCGTTAGTATTATTTTTTTCTTCATTCAATTTAACGATTTCGGCTGCTAACGGGTAATTTATTAATTCATTGGCCAAATACTTATGTACTAAATCGAATGGTTTACGTTTCGTTATTCGACTCTCGCTACTATTTAATGCCCACTGCACTTCCATTAACTTGAAATCCTAGTCAGTGTCGTCTTCGTCTTCTGTAATCATGGACAAACATCGTACAACTATCCCATTAATAATCTCCGCTTGACCATTGCTTCTAGGACTCTTTGTCGAAACTTTCACGTAGACTATGTTATAATCTCGGCAGAACCGCTCAAAGATGACGGCCGTAAATACTGTACTTTCGGTTGGTGATTATCCTAGTTGGTTTACCATAATTACATATAAACTCAGTCACATAATATATATTCTCTGTCGCCGTTACATCTTTCACTGCCTTCAACACAACGTATTTGCTAAATCCATCTACTATAGTCAATACATACTTTACACACTACATATATTGTCTTTTTCGGTTAAAATGAATGGACCTACGTATTCTAAATGGATAGTATGAAACGGTTCACTTCCCTTATCTAACGGATTCCAGTACACTTCTCCTACTTTGGGTGTTTTATAATACATACAATCAATACACCGGTTTATATAGTTGGTCAAAAATTCACGCATTTTAGGAAAATGAAAATTTTCTTTAACTTTATTCAACGTTTTATCGACTCCTAAATGTGAACGTTCTCTATGAGCTAAACTGACTACATCATACCTTAGGTCCTCTGGCAAGAAAAGCCTCCACCAACCTTTCGTACGTCGGTATAGTCTACCACCATCTATAATATACTTCTCAGCGACACTTTGGTCTTTCGCTTCTATCTTCGTAATTAATTCAGTCACTTCATCGTTATTTCTCTGTAACACGGCTATCCAATCTGTGTTCACACGCATACCAAACACATGTAGACTAGCCACTTCAGTCTCAGCCGGGGGTTCTACCGATCCATGGCTCAAAGCGTCTGGTATTAAATTTTTATCACCTCTCACATACTCTATTGTATAATTAAATTCCGATAACTTCATGAACCATCGTCCTATTTGTGGGCTTAAATCCCTTTTTTCGGCAAATAACTTCAAACTGTTACAATCAGTCTTGATAATGAATTCTCTGCCAATTAGGTAAACCCGAAACCGTTCTAATGAACACACTATCGCCAATGCTTCTAACTCAAAGGAGTAATATTTTAATTCTTCTTTCGACTGTAGTAGATAACTGGTTGCATTTTGTTCATTTCTCCTCTTTGCATTAGTACTCCCGCAACACCATTTAAACACGCGTCAGTGTGAACTTCAGTATACACATTCGGATCATACATCGCTAATATAGGTCGACTAATCAGTAGTTGTTTATTGTTTTAAACGCATCGTCTTGCTGTTCTGCCCATTCGTATCGTTTATTCATACACAACAAGTCCATTAAAGGTCGTATAATAATTGCGAAGTTTTTAACAAACCTACAAAAATAGCTGGCCAGGCCAATAAAACCCCTTACTGCTCTCACGTCTTTAGGTATAGGGAAATTTTCAACAGCCAATAACTTCCTCCGACCCGGTTCCACACCACTCGCACTTATTTCAAATCCTAGATACTCAATCCTTCTCATAAAAAATTTGAACACGTTTTCTTTCATAATACGATAGGCGGTATGGTCGAAACACAATTGGTCGATCGTCTTTCAAGACGAGTTTCATTTCAGCCAAGTCAGTACACCCTTCCTGGCGTAATTCACGAGCAATAAACCCTTTATATTCGTTTAGTAGATCTCGAACTTGTACCACTTCGTCAGCATTCAGGTCAATCGTAATCACGTGTAATTCAACCGGTACTGTATTGACTTGTTATTGTTTTCTTTGGTTCCGTGAACAGTACACCTCTTGTTATTGTCTCACCCTTTTTTACCGAATAATCACTATCTGATAAATTCAACATCGGTACTGTAGTACATCCTTCTTCGTCAGTTGTAATTAGGCATCTTGGTATCATTTGTCGACTCGTACGGACACCACCTTCAATGCACAAATCCTCGTTACAAAAATTTGTGTTCACCGCAATGTGTTCGATGTGATTTTTCGGAATGACTACAGTCTTTCGCCCACATTGGTGTTTTCGATATAAAATCAATATCGTCGTTGGGTATTATTTCTTCCACCTTCAATTTACCTGGGGTTAAGGGGTTGTAACCCCCCCCCCCCCGAAATTTTCTCCGAGGTCTAGGTTAAAATTTACAAATATTACAAGTTTGAAATATGAATAGCTAGTATTGAATACCTGTATAGTATCATTGATTAAAGAATAGTCTATTCCAGCGGTTCCCAACCCATGGGCCGCGGCCCACTTGTGGGCCGCGAGTAGCATGGTACTGGGCCGTGAACCATATAAATATACAATATACAATAATATATCTGGTTTTAATAATATTTATCAATATTATCTACTGTATTATGTAATATTATCTCTGTAATGTCCAATTAGTGTACAATTAACTCTACAATCAAAGTTTGAAAACATTAAAAATAACAGTGAGAAGAAGATTTGTTGATTGAACTTTCATGTAATCAGACTCTGCGTTTTTTAAAAGCATACCATTAGTGCTATTTTGGTTAAATATTCGGAAGGACCATCTAGCAATCGCTAAAATTGTATTGAGGAACTTGATAGGCTTTTCGACAACTTATCTGTGTAAACGTGCTTTTTCTAATTTATTTTTTTTTAAATAAATATTGGAATACACTGAATGTTAAAAGTAATTAAAGACTAAAATTATCCAGTTGTCATGCCAATATTTACTTTCTTATGAAGGACTAGCAATGTCAAAAATCACATTAAATTGTTTAACTTGTGATTAAGTTTATAAAGTGTTTTTCATGATAAACAATTGATTTTTTTAATTATTTTATTTCTAACAACTGTCGTTTGTAAGTATATAAACATACACACACACACACACATATGCATTCGTATATAAGTAAGCTCTTTATAGGCCTCAAAGATTTTTTTACTAAATTGGTGGTCCACACAACTAAAAAGGTTGTGAATGGCTGGCCTATTCTATTATCAATGCTATTATCTATAATGCGGTAGATACATGATAATGTTATATCATTATTATAGGCACAAATAGTATGACGTCATGTTGTCTATTGATAAGACCGACGGTTCAAAACCATAGACCTATTAACTAATGGACGGCGTTTACCACACCGCCTCGTCTATCGCTCATGGGGACGGAATAGAGTGAGTGAGAAAGAGCATGGTTTGGGCCATTTCATGGAGGACCATTAACATTATGTTTTTTCATCCATTTATTTTATCATTTATCATTGTTATCAGCAAAAAATAAATTTGAATTGACAATTGTTAATAAATTATAATAAATCATAATTTTTCTATTAAGATTAAATTGAATTTTCCTTTTCTATGAAATATTCTAATTTTTTAAAGTTTATTCATATGAGTTACTGATTATAGTGTTATATAGTGATTATTAGAGCCCGGATTTGTATGCATACATTTTTGTTTGATATGCACATATTTATGCACTCAAAAATTAAAAAATATGCAAAAAAATTAGATTTAAACTTAGAGTTTCCGATGTGTTTTGAAGTTTTTAAATGCTGTGTAACCTGTGATTTTCTATTACATGACACGTTGATACCACAACAAATACAAAATATTACACCTCCATCTGTTTTAAAGATGTCTGGATATTCGGTTACATAATAATGTGCTTTGTTTGCCTTTGGCATTTTTTTAAATGTTGATAATTTATATTAAGAAAAGAAAACCGTGGACACACTACACCGATGAACAACAGCCAGTAACTAATATTACTATAATATTATGTTAGCTTAAACGCATGTCCCAGAAATCAGATTATAATATATATATATTTATCTATATGATAGGAATTCCCTTTAATAAAACAATTTGTTTTATTCGGTCAAATTATATTTGTCAGGAACGTCGGTAATCGGGCGAAACCGGCATAGATATCAAGCTTTAAGTAAAATTTAAAATATTTTATTAAGCATTTATTAAATATGCACAAAAACAAGTATAAATGTACATTAAGTCAACAATTTATTCAAGTTAAAATAACAACAGCTTAAATTATTTATAAAAGTTTGTACATTTTTTATTTATTGGTTTTTAAACAAAATAACTTTTGTCAAGTGAGATCTTATTCTAGTTTTTGGTTCACTTAACTCCTTGTTATGATGATGTAATCTAATGACAATATATTTTTTAATAATTAGCTTAATAATTTGTAATAGGTGATTATTAATGGGAGATTGGGTTAAGATGTGGTCATTTAAACAGTTAAATAAAGTATTAATATTAATATGCGCCATTGATTTAACAATTAAATAGTTGACTGGGTCTTCTAAATGTTTTGGGACTTCATGAATTCTGGATAAAAATGTTTTCTCAGCTATTTTACAAATGTGTATAACATCAATTAATGGTTTTGTCAGACCTTCTCTATTTTTTATGTCTATCAGTGTATAGTATAGACTTCCAGTGCATCACAACATACATAACAGTTAATTATTTTTTTTAACTGTTTTACCACAAATCCTGATATATGTGCAAATACATCATTTTTATAAACATTAAAGTTTGATAATGTTGGAACGTTTTCAACTGTTTGTATGTCTTCATCCACAAAATTTTCTTCTTCAACACAAAGAATATCTTGAAAGTTTTCAACTAACTTCTTTCTATGGCTAGACACATGCAGAATTGTAGTATTGTCTTGTGCTGAACAGTTTGCATTTATTTAAATAGACAACTCACTGCGAACCAGTAGTCTTTTATAGGCGACTTCAAATTGGGCAGCAGTCGGGTTGTTATTGAAGCCACCACGGGATCTAATTGCAGAAAATAACATTTCAATATGGTCTTGAGAAATTTTGTAAGACAGGATAAAACTCAACTGTCCAATTTTAATAACATTGTTGGACAACCTGCCCATACTTTTCAAACACACAATTAGGCCATTGAATCCTGTTTTTCGTGGATATTTTAATATATTTAGGTGATTTCTGTCTTTTAACGATTCTAAATATGATATGGATGAATTAATAAATTGTTGTATGTCTTTGTCATGTTCTAAATAAAGTGGTCTCTTGTATTTTAAATTGCTTAAAAAATTGCGTGTGTTCAGAAAATCAAATATGTTGTTCATATTTCTACAAAACGTTATTGTCGCTTCACAATGGTTAAAACCAACAATTTGTTTTGTCTTACAATACAGAAGGGCATCAGCAACACTATTGCTGAATACTTGTGTAGCCAACCGAACTTTCATTATTTCTTTTGAATAGAATATATGTCGGCTTATAATTTTGGTTGCTAAATGAATCTTTTCATCTTCTAGTGGAGTAACTAAGTCTTTAAAATATTTCCACTCAATTGATTTGTCCTCAGCGTCATACAATACACCATAGTCACCAAGTGTATTTCTTACAAGTTTTACCATATGAGCCTGGTCCAAAAATATACATATATCTTCTTTGGTCACAGGATGCGGAAACCAAGGTACACTTTTATATAAATCTGTTTTTAAATATCTTGCCACTGAAACATTGGAAGCAGCTCCATCGAATGTCAGTGTCTTGACAATTGCACCCGTGTCATAGATTAATAATCACTGTTTTCAGCACGTTTGTTTTTTCTTCAGCAGTTAATCCATGAGTTAAAAAATAACCAACTGGGATCTTCCAATACGAATTTAATGCAACAATTAAAAAAACTAGAGCTTCTGTAGCTTCAGTCATAGCATCAGAATCATTAATTTTATGACCATAGCTGATGTAACCTTGGAGACGCTGACCATTAAAATTAACTCCACTTCTTTTAGACATCTCGTCCATAATCAAGCCACAGACTAGGTCTGAATTTTTAGTTTTCATTTCCAATACTTTTAATTTAGCTGTTATTCCAGGCTGGCCATCAATAACAGAATACCATTTGCGTATGGTGCTTGGATGAGGCAAACATTTGTTGAACGTTTTTCGTACATAGTTATAAGTAGTCGGTGAATAGAAATAAAGAGTTAATGCAAATGACCGTAGTTCTGGAGTTACAGTTCTTCCTGAAAATTGATGCAATTGCTTCATTACCATTTCGTGCTGACTTCTTGATAGAGATTCTTAAATATAACACAAGCAAACTAAGTATAACTACATCATGCGCTAAGCCATAGGTATTTTTATGTGTAGTCAAAATATTTTTACCTTTAGAACAGTAAAGCAGTTGTCAGATATAAGATTTTTGTCTTCTTTAAGATAATCTACCAAGTCTTCTAATGTCTTGATACGCTTTTTTAAGTTAACTGCTTGTTTATGTAAATATTTTATTCGCTTTCTCTGATTATTAGTAGTTGTTTGGGAAGCAATCCAGTACTTTAATCGGCTGTTAGGGCTTTCAATATCATCAGGAGATTTAAAATCACCCATAAAGCACTTCCTTTTCCTATAACAATACAATTTCAAAA
Organism: Sipha maydis; assembly: GCA_034509805.1. Classification (NCBI taxonomy): domain Eukaryota; kingdom Metazoa; phylum Arthropoda; class Insecta; order Hemiptera; family Aphididae; genus Sipha; species Sipha maydis. The sequence continues at coordinate 168,404 of JASXSY010002107.1, forward strand.
GTTATTTAAAAAGTAATATTTATTATAAAATGAATGATCATTTTTTACAATAGTTATGAGACTCACACATTAGAGGTTAAGTGTTCTTCAACTGTAGTAGCACTTTGAGAAGAAAATGGTAAACAATCAATATCTGAACTTGGTGGTTCTGCTACAGCTGACGTAGAAAAAGCTAAATTGTAATAATAATAAATAATAAAAAATGTTTAACATACTTGGCTCAGGAGATTTTGAATTAAGATCAGTTAGTGATAGAGTAACTACTTCTTCTTCAACAGTTTCATCAGTAATAATAATTGGATCATCAAATAACATTCTACGTGCAGCTAAAATTATATCATTAATTACTTTTTATTATTGAATTTAAAATATTGAAATAAGTTACATTGAAATAATTATATTATATCTTACTTGGATTGAAAATACTAGGCACAGCATTTTTTTTAAAGGTTTTTGTTTTAAAAATACTAGTATTTGAAACTTCATAATCCAAGTCGGAATCAAAATGTAGACCACAAATATTTGAACTTATGGTCTTCTTAAACAATGGGTTATGCTGCTTAATTAATTTGATCCACAATTCACCAATATCTCCTTTTGGAAACCTAGAAAATGTAGAAAACGTTACCTATACAAATTGTAGAGTATTTTATTGGTGTCAAACACATAATATATAATAAGATAACTAATTATTTATAATTATTCATACGTAAATTATTTTATCGAGTTTGACTTAGAAAATAAGTAACTTAAGTAAACAGTTGAAAAGTTACATACCTGTGAAACTTAATTTGTTGACCACTTTTTGACTTACAGCCTTGAATACAACACTTGTTAACCATTTTGAGTAACAAACGATGCGCGAGAAAAAGAATAATGTTGTAACAAAATTTCACAAATCACAATATCAGAAATAATAAAACAGCATTCATTAACCTGGCTTGGCGACCATAGAACTATTAACTAATAGTATAATACTATAATATGTTGGCGAAATATGAAATGAAGTATAAACAAAACTTGCTGACGTGTTGAATTTTAACACCCACAAAATATATCAATAAAAAAATATTGTGACATAATTTTTGGTTTAATCAAATGGCACACTGTAACGGCCCAAACGCTCTCTTGTCTCTCTCTTTCTATTTCGTCCCCACGTTTCTTTCTCTAAGCGCTGTTCATTAGTTAATAGATCTATGTTCAAAACAAACTGTTATCACGGTTCAACCCATAAGAAATACATAGGTAAAAATCAATATTTGAAAACAATTTTTCTTAAAGTGCGGACTTTTAAAAACGTGTTCTTTATAAGTTTTTACATATATGCCGACCAAAAATATGAAGCTGAAACGTTACAAATCATTAAGTTATTAGTTAAGTATTAATCATATCCTTTACTATTGCAATTCATAATATTATACACTATTTTCCCTCCAATTTGTGACGATGTACACAATTTTTATAATGTTTTTTATATTTTTATATTTATTTGTTGTTTTTTTTTTTTTTTTTTGAGCAATCTGTATTTACGTGTTACACCAATGTTCTGTTTTGTTAATTTGAATTTTGTGTGCCAATTAAGTGTCACTGGTTAGGTGCCTGTTGCATAGTTTTTCAAGGTGAGTGGCAATTAGACACAATTTACTTAATATTTAATAAACATTTAAATTTGTTAAATAGTTTTTTTCTTTGACTTTAGTGTGAAAATGGTTCAATGTTGAGTTCCGCTTTGTTCATATATTTCCAACAGAGAAACCTGCAAGTTTTTTAGATTTCCAGCAAATGATGTTGACTGTAAAAGTTGGGCTAAATCCGTGAGGCATATTGTATTAAATAGTTAAATTCTGTTTAATATATTAACTGATAAAACGTTATACAATTTTACATGACAGGAGAGCAGATGCACATCCTACAAAAAATAATAAAATATGCAGTTGTCATTTCAAAGATGGACTACGGGGAAATGGACCTACTGTATTTTATTGGAATAAAAATGTATCTTTTTCATTTACATCCCCTGAAAAACATACCAAGTATGCAATAGAAAATAATATTTACCTCTCTGGTTCATTTATAACTCTATGTTTACATTAATTTAATGTTTATTGTTGGTTATTTTTATTTGATGTTTTCGATTTATCATTTGTATCATTATTTTGTCAATTGTTGCATGAAAAATCGAATAATTTAATGGATTAATCATGGACAACTGATTCATGCTTAAGGGATAATGAGCTCACTATTGGATTATTAAATGTTTAGAAATTGTTCATGTGAATTGTTCTATACTTTTATAGTGACAGGTCTGCTACAGTTACCCAAGCTATCTTTCTATTCCATCTAACCAATGCTTTTTTGCACTCCTCTCCCTTTATTTCCTTCTATATACCTCTTCATGGCTTATTTTATTTTTGTATTAATTATTAGAAATTATTAATTTGTTCTGTAATTGTAAAAATATGTAGATATTTATTAATTTAATGTTTGTGTGGATGATTCAAATAAAATAATATATAAGCTGTATGTTTTTTCACAAAATAAGTCTCAATGTTTATTTATATAAAACTGTGTTTTTCTAAAACTAATACTTGGCTACTTGTAATTTATATATTATAATTGTTTTATCACTAGTAAATGTGTTAGTTTAGAATGGGGCTAGAATAAAGCTGTTCAGCTCAATAAGTAAATTAATGAATAAGTATAATTATGTGATGCATGTATATGTGTTATTAGTGTACCATTATTGGTATTAAAAATTGAAATTTTAAAATTAAGAATCTTTTTTTCTATTATTGTTTTAAGGCGTAAAAAAATAGAGAAAATCATTTCAATGGAAAATGAAAGTTCTAATGTTATTCAAAATATTAGTGAAACAGAAACAAATTTATTACCACCCAAAACCAGTGCAACTGAGCAAGCAGAAATGTATTTCCTTAAAAAAGAAATTGAAGATTTAAAAAAAGAAAAATCCTTTCTCGAAAATCATCCTTTTGGTTATCATTACTTAGAATATGATAACAAATTATTTGAATTCTACTGTGGTATAAGTAAAGCTATGTTTGATATAGTTGTTAATCTATGTTCAAAAGTTAATTTCAATTACTATTATAGTTGGAATGTCGAAAAATTCTGTCTAAAAGACCAAATTCTCATGACTTTCATAAAATTAAGATTGAATTTAGCTTATCCAGACTTAGCATTTAGATTTAAAACCAGTGAATCTACTGTTGGTAATATAATTTTGACTTTAATTAGTGTTCTTCATGAAATTTTGTATATTAACTTAATGAATACAGTACCTTCACAAAATCAAAATCAAAATTGCTTGCCACAATGTTTCAATAATTTTCAAAATTGTAGAATAACATTAGATTGTACTGAAATTTCATGCGATATTCCGAAATGTCTACTGGGCCAAAAATTGACTTATAGTTCATATAAACATAAAAATACATTAAAAGGACTTATTGGAGTGGCTCCTAATGGTGTTATTACTTATGCCAGTAAATTGTATCCTGGGTCCATTTCCGACAAAAAAATTGTAGGCCACTGTGGATTTTTAAATATATTACATCCAGGTGATTTAGTTTTAGCTGATAAAGGTTTTTTAATATCAGACTTGATGCCTCCAGAAACTTCCTTAAATATTCCTCCTTTTCTTATGTCTCCCCAATACACTCCAAGTGAAGTTTTGAAAACAAAGAGCATAGCTAGAGCCAGAATTCACCTTGAAAGAGTGATAGTTAGGCTGAAGAAATTTAAAATTTTAACACATATTCCTAAAGCGCTTTATACAAAATCATCACTCGTTTTTCAACTATATGCTACTAGTAAATTTCCAAAATCCATTGATAAAAGAGGTTGAACATCTATATACAAATAATGAAAACACATGAAAAGTATTAAATGTTTATAGGTTTTATTGTTAAAATAAATAATATTATAAGGATGTGAAGAAAGTGAAAAGGAAGAGTTTTGGCGAGAGATGGATGAGGTGATGCAAAGAATATCAGGAAATGAGGATGCTGTGATTGGTGGTGATATGAATGGTCACGTAGGGAGTGAGAGGGTAGGGTATGAAAGAGTGCATGGAGGGTATGGTTTTGGCGAGAGGAATGAGGCTGGAGAAAAAGTTTTGGATTTTGCAGAATCGTATGAGTTTGCAGTAATCAATACATATTTTAGGAAAAGAGAAGAGCATTATATAACATATAAGAGTGGAAGAAATAGGTCGCAGATTGATTATTTTATGTGGAGGAGAGACAATATAAAAAGAGTAAAGGATTGTAAAGTAATTCCTGGAGAGAGTGTAATAACACAACATAGGTTGATGATAATGGAAGTATGGTGTAGTGGAAAAAAGATGAACAAAAGAAGGAAGACAGGGAAGGAGATCAGAATTAAGTGGTGGAAATTAATAGGAAACAAAGAGAAGAAGTTTATAAAGAAATTAAAAGAAAAAGCTGTGTGGAATGTTGAGGGAGATATAAATGAGGTTTGGAGAAGGATGGCCACTTGTGTTAAGAACACAGCAAAAAAGGTTGTTGGTGAAACCAAAAGAAGTTTACCAGAAGACAAGGAAACGTGGTGGTGGGATGAGGAGATTCAGAGAGTAGTAGTGAGTAAGAAAAAGCAATTTAAGGTATGGCAGAAAAGCAGGAAGAATGGAAGATTGGATAGAGTATAAAAATGTATGCAAAATAGTGAAAAGTGCGGTAAGCAAAAAGAAGCTTAATAGGTATGATGAATTAATTATATGAGCGGCTTAGAACACAGGAAGGAGAAACAGAAATTTATAGACTGGCGAAGGTGAGAGAAAAGCGATCCAAGGATTTCCAAGATGTCTGGTGTATAAAAAATGAGGATAAGAGAGTTTTAACAAAAGATGAGGATGTGAAAAAAAGATGGAAAGAATATTTTGAGAAATTAGTGAACGAGGAATATCCAAAAGAAGCTTTAGAGAGTATGTCATGGAATGAAGGATTGATTGGTCTAGTGGGTGAGGAGGAAGTGAGAGATGCGGTGAAGGCGATGAAAAAGAAAAAAAGCGGTAGGACCAGATGGAGTACCTGTAGAGGTGTGGAAAATGTTAGGAGATGTAAGCATTGGGTGGTTGAAAAACCTTTTTAATAAGGTACTGATAGAGGGAAAAAGGCCAGAAGATTGGAGAAAGAGTTTTATTGTACCAATATTGAAAGGAAAAGGAGATATAAAAGAATGTGGGAACTATAGAGGAATAAAGCTCATGAGTCATAGTATGAAAATCTGGGAAAAGATTATAGAGAAGAGGATAAGAAGTGAGACGTCGATATCAGAAAACCAGTTTGGTTTTATGCCAGGAAAATCGACAATGGAGCCATTATTTTGTGTTAGGCAATTAGTAGAGAAGTACAGAGAAAAGAATAAAAAACTATGCATGGTGTTTATAGATTTAGAAAAGGCGTATGACAGGGTGCCAAGGGAAGTTTTAAGGTGGACATTAATGAGAAAAAATGTCCCAAAAATGTATGTTAATTTGATCCAGGATATGTATGAAGGGTCGAGTACTAGTGTCAAGAGTCGGTGTGGAGTATCAGAAGGTTTCAGTATAGGAGTAGGTGTGCACCAGGGGTCAGCTCTAAGCCCCTACCTGTTCACAGTGGTAATGGATGAGGTTTCAAAAGAGATACAGGATGAGATACCATGGTGTATGATGTTTGCGGATGATATAGTTCTGATAGGAGAAAACCTAAAAGTTGTCAATAATAGAATAAATGAGTGGAGGTTAGCCCTCGAAGAAAAGGGATTGAGAATTAGTAGAAATAAAACTGAGTATATTGAGTATGATTTTGGACAAAGAGACCAAGAAGTTGAAGGAATAAGGAGACAACTGACAATAGATGGTGATGTGATAGGTGAAGTTGAGAGCTTTAAATATTTAGGATATTTTGTTCAAAAGGACGGGGGCTTTGACATTGATGTAAAACATAGGATTAAGTGTGGGTGGATGAAATGGAGAGAAGCATCGGGCGTGTTATGCGATAAGAGAATTCCAATTAGGCTGAAAGGTAAATTTTATAAAAGTGTAGTGAGACCAACTATGCTGTATGGTTCAGAGTGTTAGGCGGTTAACAGGAGAATAGAACAAAGTATGAGTGTCGCGGAAATGAGAATGCTTAGATGGTTGAGTGGAGTGACAAGAGAAGATAGAATAAAGAATGAATACGTGAGAGGTAGTGTTGGTGTAGCGCCAATTGTGGACAAGATGAGAGAAAATAGGCTGAGATGGTTTGGGCATGTGATGAGGCGAGAGGAAACGAATGCAGTAAGAGTGGTTATGAAGATGGACGTTGAAGGGAAAAGAGGAAGAGGAAGACCAAAAAAGAGATGGTTGGAGACTTTGGAGAATGACATGAGGGCTGTCGGTGTGTGCAGAGGAGATGTGATTGACCGAGTAAAGTGGAGGTGTGGGATAAGGGTGGCCGACCCCAAATAGTTGGGAGGAAGGCGAAGTAGAAGAAGAAGAAGAAGAAGAAATAATATTATAATGGTCATTATTTATTATGTAAATACTATACAAGCTAATTGTTATAAAACTAATCCAAATATATCAAACATATTATTAATATGTAATATAATGTGTTTTTATGTATAATAATCAGTTATCTGTTAAAATATATGGAATGAATTTTTGATGGTAAAAATATAATAAAATATCAATATTTAATGACCAATTAGGATCTTGATTAATTTTAAAAGTAACTAAGGATTTTGTAGTCCATATAATAAGAATTGCAGATGAAATGTTTGTCATGTACATTTGACCTTGAATTTAGTCATAATATTGATGAGCAGAATTTAAAACGAAATCATTTTTGTTAGTATCGAAGTTAATAATATAATCATTTGAACTTGTAAAGGCAATTTTTAAATCTTCATTGCGAAATTTATAAGGACATTTGACTTCAATGCAATATGAGGAGTTGTCATTAAAAAGCAAACCATCTGGACTGGCTCCCAAAAACCCAGATTCATGTAACCAAATACCAGTCTTAGTAACAGTATAATTGTTAGCCTTCTCAAACTCCTCAATTGCAATATGCTCATGTGTTTTTCCCCATTCAAAATATTTACCAAGGAGACCTTTAAAAAGTGAATTAGGATATCGGTTGTTTTTAACTGATTTTAAGACTTTATGAAAATTACTAGAAGTTAAACGAAATTTTTTATAAAGACACCATTTAACATTTTCACTTTGTCCTATGGTTTTTGAAGCTATATCTTTAATTTGTTCAAAAGATAATTTACAAACCTCAGACAACATTTGTACACTATCTTTTGAAGTTCTAAATTCTGAAGAGTTGATAACATTTTCTAAGAGAAGGATTTCACTTAAATCTTCAATTACTGGTTCTGGACTTAACAACCAAGTAAACCCAACAGTTTGATTAGCTGCTGATAATTTATCATAGCATAAGGCTTTAAAATCAATATTATGGGTATAAGCAGTGTTGTAAAAAATACTTTTAAAAAGTATTTGAGTAAATACTCAAATACTTATAAAATAAAGTATTTAAAATACCACCCAAATACTATCTATAGAAAAGTATTTGAGTATTACTCAAATAATTTTTAGAAGTATTTGAAATAATTTTCAAATACAAAACAAATAAATAATTTTAATTCTGAATCATTCATAATATAATGCATACTTCAATGCATACTGTAGCAATTATGCAACATGTTTTTTTTTAATTTCTTTGGACGTATGGTTATATAGATTGTGTACACAGCGATATCTATCACATAAAACGTGTACTAATGTTGTAGTATATAAAATAATATTTTTGATAACTATCAATGTGATTTAATAAATGATAATCGTTTTATGAAATGTGATATGATAACAGGTACGAATTTTTCACTGACTTCTAACGCTTTTTATTTTATATTGGTCATAGTTCAAGCTGACCCAAAATTTATTACTGATTGGTATGTTAGTAAATTGTTATTATATAAAAGAACATAAATCTCACATTTGTTTGGTTAAGATTCATGAATCATTTTTCTTGTGTTGCAAATTTGCAACAGTATGCACTGTCGTAATTCCATAATCTATACGACGTGCCTGTTGTTATTGTACACATAATTAGACTCATAATAATACAACATAAAATATTCTGTTTTTTTTGTACATTTTCAGTTAATTTTGTTTAGAATTATGGATAAATTAAAGAATGATGATGAGATTCTAAAGTTGTTAGATTGTAATTGGTTTGAGAGTGAAGATGAATTGGATCTAAGTGATGATGAACAAGAAGATAATGCCATAATATTTGATAGAATTGATTTAGATTTCCCAGGTAAACTTTTTAATTTATAGAAATATTAAATTTTAGAAATTATTGAATTTAAAAGGATTACATTTTTTTGTAGAGTTGATTGATATTGAAAGTTTACCTTTTGACATTTTACAAGATTCTTCTCCCAATAATTCAAATATTTCCGAAATTCCGAAAAATATGATTGAACCAGTTGAAATTTCAAATAACTTAACTGCACAAACTGAAAAATCGAAAAAAAAACTACTAAGATCATCATTAAAAAAACAACAAAACACCAAAGTTATTCATTCTAAACGTTTTCGAGCTTCTAAAAGTATCACCAGACCTAAACCACTTATTAATATGAAGTGGAAAAAAGGTAATCTTCAAAGTTCTGATGAATATTTAAAATTTGTTTCTGTTCAATTACCTGATAATATTTTAAGTTTGGATTCACCGTTACAATTTTTTTCATATTTTTTTGATAAAGATCTTATGGAAATAATAATGAAAGAAACTGAACTATATAGTGTACAAACAAATTGTAATAAACCGGTTAACTTATCTTTAATCGAGTTGAAAAGATATTTAGGAATATTGATTTATTCATCTATTTTTCAAGTCCCTAATGTACGTGATTACTGGAGAACTGAACTTGGGTTTACTCAAATTTCTCATTCTATGCCAGTGAACCGATTTGAAAAAATTCGAAAATGTTTGCATTTTAATGATAACCATAATTGCTTACCTAGAACTGATGTAAATTCCGATCGTCTTTATAAATTACGCCCTATTCTTGATCATTTAAATAAAAAATTTTCTAGTATTCCACGCAGAAGAGATTTGTCTCTCGATGAACAAATGTGTTCTACAAAAGCGCATTCATACCTTAAGCAGTATATGCCTGCCAAGCCTCACAAATGGGGCTATAAACTATTTGTGTTGTGTGACGATAAAGGTTTTTCGTATAAATTTGAGATATATAGTGGACAGGAGAATGAAGAAAAATTTCGAGATATTACAGAGACAGATATAGGCGTTAGTGCCAATGTTGTCGTACGTCTTACGCGAGAAGTTTCTCAACATAAAAACCATCGAATATACTTCGATAATTATTATTCAAGTGTTCCATTGTTAGATTTTTTATATCAAAAAGGTATATTTGCTGTTGGTATAATTAGGCGTAATAAATTACCTAATTGTACAATTCCGGATGAAAAAGCTCTGAAGAAGGAAAGAAGAGGAACATCAGTAGAACACATTTCTTTTTATAAATCTACTCCAATTTCAGTAGTTATTTGGAAGGATAATAAATATGTAACTCTTATATCTACCTATTGTGGAGAAACTCCCAAGTCAAATATAAAAAGATTTGACCGCAAAGAAAAAAAAACATGTTAATGTTGAATGTCCCTTTATAATCTTAGAATACAACCGTCATATGGGGGGAGTAGATTTAATGGACAGTTTAATCGAAAGATATAAAATTAAACTAAGATCACGCAAGTGGTACATTAGATTATTTTATCATTTAATCGATATGACTGTAGTGAACTCATGGCTTTTATACAAACGAGTTTGCGAAGAAAATGACCGTCCTATAGAATATACTTTAGCAAAGTGGAGAAGGGAATTGGCTTACTGTTTGTGTAATACTGGAGTTCAAAAATTAACTAGAGGAAGACGATCAAATTCATTTGAATTTAAAATGGCTAACACTAGACCTCAATCATATAGACCACCAAAAGATGTGAGGCTGGATATACACGGACATTGGCCAACTAGAGGAGTGAAGAGAGGTCGCTGCAAGTATCCCGGATGTAAAGGTTTTACTCAAAACCAATGTAGTAAATGCAATAATGTATACTTGTGCAATAATAAAAATAACAATTGTTTCCAGACGTTCCATGGTGCTAAAAATACTTAAACTTTAATTTTTACTTGTTTATTATACTGTTAATAAATTGTATGTATTGTTTTTACATTTTTAGAATTTGAGAAAGAGATCTCTATATCTATAAGTTGTTTATTATAATAAAGATTTTAATAAAATAAGTATGAGTATAATTTATAGGTTTTGTTTTTTTGATGCATACTGTTGCATATTTGCAACATGCAAAAAATTGCGATTATTGTTGCAAATATAAATTTTTGATTTTTTAAATTATTTTTATCGAATTCTACGGGTATAAATTAGTTTAAATTATTTATTTCAACAATATCTAAAAAATCATGCATTAATTGAACATTTGAGTGTTGCATTTTAAGAACATTATTTGTTCAAAATGCTTATCTGTCATATTTGTTCTTTTTTTTTGTTATTGTTGCACTACCAACACTAAACATTCTCTCTACTGATGCACTGCTAGGTAGTGTTGTACTTCACAAATACCTGAAAACAAAGTACAAATGTTTTTGTAATATTATTACTAATAGTATAAGAAGTTTTCAACTAATCTTACTCTTTTGATAGTGGATAAATTATGCAAACATTCTAATGTCTTTGTTGAAGATGTGCCCAAAAATCTATCAATTTCATCACTAACTGTTGATTTTTCCTTTCGGGAATTTTGTGACCAGGTAAAAAAGCTGGATAAATTATCATTAATTTGGTTATCTTCTACATCATTATTGCCATTATCATTCCTATGGAACTCATAACAGGCACTTTTGAAATATTCTGAGGCCAATTGTTTTTTATATAATTTTTAATCCATGCTGTTTTAAATAGTGGGTGGCAGACTGCAGCAGTAATTAAAAATTTGTCTATCAAATAATCGGCAAATCTTGTTTTTATACCTTAAAACAAAAGTTATTATTAATGAAGTTTGTTTATTTTAGCTCAAGAGTATATTAATGTAGGTACTACGCAGAAATATAAATATAAAGAATAGATCAGTTAAATAACATTTTACATTATACATCAGTAAGACTGTAAGAACTAAGAGATACTAAATATTTACTATTTAGTAAATAGTATTTACCAATAAAATAAACCAAAAACAGCTAAAATGAAAAGAAATTAAATGTGTAACATTAAAGTATTTGGCTACATAAGATTAATGTATTTAAAAAATATTAATTTTTATTTATTACATACCATTAAGTATGGCATTCACCAGATGTTTCATATAATTAGAAACTGTTTGATCATTTGTCATTAATTCATATTTATTAATTAATTCTTCAATTGTAGGTTGGAGAAAACCAAAATACATGTTAGAATCACCCTGGAGTAAATCCAAGCTTATTGAAATTGGCCCCATTATTGATTGATATTGACACATGAAATCAATATCGCTTCTATTGAATCAGAAAATATTATTTATAAAAAATATAGATAAAATAATTAATATATTTGTAAGATTTAAAATTTACCTGCCAATAGACAATTCGTCCATTATTATTCTAAACTTAGGTTCATTATTTTTAATTTATTTATTAAGCAACACCACTGCGTCATACAGTGAATTCCAACGAGTCTCGTTTAGTGTAATTAAATAAATGCCAAGATTTTGTTTAACTAAATCAGCTGACTTAGTTGAGCGACCTTGTTTGTTCCATAAAGCGGTAGATTTAGCAAAAGTGCTTCTTGACTGTTTTTTGTATGCAGGATTAGACAAAGCTTTTTTAGAGTCCTAGAAAAAACAAGTTGTAATTAAAAATTAAACAAACATAATTTATTGATATTGAAGGTTGAAATTTGGGTAAAGATAATAGAAAATAGTCAATACCAATCATATTCTTACACAAATCTCAGAATATTTTGTTTCATATATTTTTATCATTTAAACTGACAGAAAAATTTAACTTTTAAATGTATTAAAACATTTAAAATTCATACAAATGTGATTATGATTATTAAGTGTTAAACCTACTACTACCTAATAGTTTTGTTCTGATCACTATACTTACTCAAAATATATTTTTTCTTATAAACATATTTTGTATTTTATTTGGCAAAATTAAATAAGGGTACCAAATTGTATATTTTATTTTTTAACTATATTAGGTTATCTACTTAAATAAATGTTTAAATATCATTATTGCTATTAAATTTATTGTGTGTGCACAACATTGATGGTGTTTTGGTAATACATATTGCAAATCATGGTCTTCATAATTTAAAATGTTCAAGTCAATTGCTTCGATTTCTTCTAAATCATCATTAACGGCATCGTTCACTAGTAATGTATCAGTATTTTCATCATCAAATATATGACTAAATGTTCTAAAAAATATTAAAAAACTATAGGGTTTAAAATAGGGTTAATTAGATGGGTAACTAAATGGAATTTATTACAAACAATACAAATGCATAATGAATAACCTACTTGAAACATTTTACAAAATTTGAGCCATTGTCCGTAGTACAGTAAACTAATTTATCTGAAATTTCGAACTCTGTATCAACTGCATCCATAGCTTTGGCTAAAATATCATATGTGTGTGAACCTTCTAGTCGTCTCAATGCTAAAAGACGAGTACTTCTAGATAAATCCTCATTAATCCACGTGACCGTTATCCCAATGTATGATCTAACATAATATGATATTAAACTAATTTGTATCTAGCTATGTACAATGAACATGATTGTATAATTATTATAATAAATAATGAAAATTACTTTTTAAAAATCGACCAGCCGTCCGCAGTTATAGCAATATGGGCACATTTGGACATTTCAAATTTCATTTTTAATGATAATTCTTGAAAATCATTTTCAATTGTTTTCATTAGTGTAGGTCGAGACATAATTTTTTTGTTTGGGAAACCTCTGCCAATTATTTCCTTCAAAACAGGATTTTCTATTATTCTGAAGGGTACATTAGCACTTACAATAAATTTTTGCAATAGTTGATCTAAAGTACCTGCAATCAAAATCATTAGTTAAATAGCTAATTGACAATATTAAAATATCTCAATATCTATATCATGCACATTGTAAATCATGTAGTCATGTAGATATCAACTAGGTACTTTTGTTAATGATTTAACTAAAAACTATTTAATAAGATAAAACATACAAATAAACAATACACATTCTTACTTTGACTAGTTAATTTTTTGTTGTTCGAAAAATCTTCTAAAACTGATGTTTTAAAGAACTACCAGTGTTATGCTTCAATGATCCATCATTGCATCTCTTTGTAGTGTTTTTGTTCGCTACATTATCAATGTGATCAATTTCCTTTAATATAGTTGGATGTTGTGTCTGAATAAAATTAAATAATATAACCATTTAGTAAAAGGTGTCATAGGCAGGTATGAAATTAACATTGTACTTACGCTTAAATGTTTTCTTATATTAGAGTTTGAACGTGAATCCACCTTGTAATGCTTCGTACCGACACAACTTAAGCACTTCACTTCCAGCTTCTTATAAAATAAATTATCCTCAATGACTTTTATAACTTTAAAATATATTTGATAATTTGGCCAAGGTAAAATTGGTTCTTCTGAACCTGTAACCTGATCAACTTGATCTATTTCGGTTGGAGAATCACAATCACTCATTGTATTACAATTAAAAAAAATTTAATAATGAAAAAAAGAGTATGCGGTTGGAGCAATAAAATTATTGACAATCTGTAGGAAAGTCATGCAGACAACAGCGCACACGATACAAATTATACGAACCCAAGTAATAAATGTTACAATACTGTAAAACAACGTCGGGCTCCACATGCAATATTGTAAAAGTGTATAACTGATTGTGCGCTAATGACCAATTGGAAATTTGTTATTCGTAAGCCGGGTCCACACTAGGACGAACATTGTTGTCGAACATGTTCGTTGAGAATAATTGATAAATATTTTTGAATAAATAATTATCTCTTAAAAAGTTCATAGGATGGACTGGTTATTAATCAAGTTTACCAACTTACCTTTATAGTATAGGTAAACACTTTGAATTATAATATTGTTTTATTCAAAACTTTAAATTTAAATTTAAAATATCGAATGAAGGATTAAAAAAATATGTAAATTGTTGTTTTTATTAAAATATTGGATTCAAATTATTATGGTTGAACGTGGCTTATTTCTTCTAAAATTCAGTACAACATAACTTATAAGTAAACTATAGTAAAATATATTAAGATCGTGTAAAACTAGGTGTATCACATATAGGTGATAGACTAATAATATAATTATTGAGCATACCCTTAGATATTATTATTTATTTCATTATTTGTATGAAACTATAACTTAAACAAGGTATAGTTATTAATTTATTATTATTTAATGTTTATCAAAAACAATAATATACTATCATACACTTATTTAGAAGTAAATATTACTCCTATCCAATTATATTGAATTAATTCGGTAAGTATAAACTATATTATGTACAACATTTTTAACAGTACATATTTTTTTTTACGTATTGTAAATTCGAAGTTTAATTATTTAGTAATTATTAATAATAAGTTAATAAAATATTTATATTATTGCTACAGTGGAGAATAATTGTATGTAATAAATTATTTGTGTTTAACTACACACTATTAAATTTAGCTCAATACCGTGCCACTTTCATATATTTTATTCGTACAGGGAAATCCAAAACTGAAGAATGATCCTTTAAATTATTTTTAATAATAAATCTATGTTTATAATGTTTATTTTGTATTTGGGTGCATTTAATTATCAATTCAGTCGTAACTCGTATTTCACCACTGTCTGACCGCCGTCTTGTGTTATAATCAGATCATCTATTAACTTAAAATGTCGACCGAAAAAGACTGGAATCAAGACCAAATTCTGAAACTTATTGATTTAGTACAGCAAAGTGAGAATATTTGGAATCCAGGTCACAAACTATACAGAAATCGAATCCAAAGGACAGATTCAATCAATGAAATTGCCAACATCTTGGGTGTTTTACAGCAAGAAGTTGACAAAAAATGGAAAACTATACGGTCCCAATTTCGTAGGAAACAACATAAAGTAAATAGTAAAAAATCCGGCGCTGGAACCGATGATAATTACACAAGTGCGTGGTATTTGTACAAGCCATTAAGTTTTTTGTCAGATAGAAATAAACCAAAACCTACTAGAGACACTTATGATATACAGGTTGTTGGCGACGTAATCCTACTAATTAGATTAGGTAGAGAATAACTTCGCTTGTATAAGAGTTGTAATAAAGCACAAATAAAACATAAGAAAAAACACTGAACTTTATTTTGTATGTATTAAAAAAAACAATGGACTGTATTATATAAATGTATATAAACATTCTTCATCAAGCGCAAGACGAAAACACACACACGCCGTGCCGCGGTCCGTCCTATTTATTGACGGTCACCGCCGGCCGGGGTTTTTCCTTTCGTGCGTTCTAGAATATTCCAGAACATAGAATGTTCTAGAACCGCACGGCTATTTTCAGGCGATGTTGTCAACACAGGTAATAACAACATTACTTGAATAATTATTCTAAAAACAATGAATTGGTAGTTTTTATTGGTTAATAATTAATAGTAAAATAGTTTATAGACTATACTACAGTAGAAAAATAAAAATTAAGCATAGAAGTAGGTAACTAAATACTATTTATTCAAATTCATCTTGCCAATAAACACGCCCTGTAGTTGCAAAATAACGAGCAAATCGTTCACGAGTTTCATGTGCGGCTGCTGTTGATTTTCGTCCACATTTTTTCAATGGTAAAAGTGACGTGGTTTCCGACGAATCACTCCTCCAAGTTCCCTTTTTTAAAGTTCGGTTTTCAAAGTCTTCGGTGTCAAAAATATCTGGTGGACAATATACATTTTTTGACGACTCACTCCGTCTTAAAAAATTATGCAAATGGACGCACGCTAAAACAATAGTATTTATTTTTTCTGGTTGTAGTAATGACGGTTTCCTTAAGACTCGAAAAACTGAAGCCATTATGCCAAAAGTATTTTCTATGACACGCCGTGCCCTAGATAAACGATAATTAAAAGCTCTCTGTGGTGAACCTCGTAAATGAGTCCCGGGAAAAGGTTTCATTAAATTTTCCTTCAAGGGAAAAGCATCATCGCATACAAAAACACACGGAGATTTTTCTTGTTGTCCTGGAAGTGCTTTGGGCGATGGCAGGTTTAAAGATTCATTTAAAATTTTTTTGGCCAATATGGAATTATTAAATACGCCTCCATCTGATATTCTACCTTGACACTCAATACTTGCAAAAATAAAATAATAATGTGCGTCCACTGCAGCAAGTAAAACAACGCTAAATGTCCCCTTGTAATTGAAATATTCAGTGCCACTATTAAAAGGTGTTTGCATTACGATGTGTTTACCGTCAATTGCATCAACACATTGCGGAAAATTCATCATAGTCATTAGCTATTAATTCCCATGCGTTTGATGAATTGGGCATCTAAAAATAATTTTTATTTGTTTATAGTACATTGCAAAATGTTGTTAAAATAATGTTAATAAATCATTATATAATTTTCTGTGTTTCCTCTCTTTCACCACCAACCAAGCAAAAAAAAATTAATTTTATCTTAAATACAATTCAATAATTGCATTGCTTTATATTAACAATATACAATTTATGTTGTAAATTGCAGTGGAAAATTCTTTATATTTAATATAAGTAGATTTTTTTTTTTCTATATACATCAATAAAATTATAATATAGATTATAGGCTAAAATGAACATGGAAATGAGTACGCATCAAATTTTACATATATTTACATAAATAGATATTATTATTGTTTAAGAAGAAACAGATAATGAAGATGTCTTGGAAGATGACTTCATCGTGGTAGATATTGTTGATGGTGATGGGAAAGTTACAGAACGACCAAAGAGATTTGCTTCGCCAAAAAAAAAAAAAAAATTAAAACAGATGAAGATCCTAGGGTAGATGAGGTTTATTCTATTTTGAAAACGTACACAGAAAAAAAAAAATTGAAGGACAATGCGACTACTTATGGAGAACACGTCGCTAACAAACTTAGGTCTTATTCAGATTTTATTCATTTAAGTACAGAACATAAAATTAACTGTATTCTTCACGAATCGGATATGTTAATGCTACAACAAAATAATCAACCTGACTATTCTATACATTTTCCCGGTCCATCTTCAAGTAATAATTCTTTTATTTCTTTACATTCTATTGGTACATCTTCAGGTAATACAAATACACTTTCTCCTTTATATTCTGCACCATATTTTACTCAAAATAATAATTTCAGTCCATTACCCTCCTCCAGCGTACCATTTACACCAACACATGTAACCATTTTAAATACACAAGAAAACGCTTCACCATATTACAATATTAATTAATTTTAAAAGTTATACGACGGATTTTTGCTACCGATATAGTGAAAGTTAACCACGTGCTATATTCTAGGTAGGATTCCTTTTTTTTTTAAATTTTTTCTGATGCTGTTTTATTTTAATTAATAACTAATTTATGTTAATTTTTCATACAAAATCTTATTTATTATTATATAGGTAATATAATTTATGAATAATATACCCATGTCCAAGAGTGATTACAATTATTATACTTATTTTGTTTTTTAATAAAATTTTAGCCATTATTTACCTATTATAATAAAACTGTTTGTACCTTTATCATTTATACATATATTTTATCTATATATTATTGGCATTATAATATTATTCATATTATGATGTCAAAATAACTTATATTTAAGTATTTAATATTTACCTGAACATATGATTTTAGCGCTTCAACAATAACAATAGCTTCACACACTTCTGGTACTATATTAGATATTAATTGTTTGGAAATTTTAAAAAGATACATTAAACTTGTATAAGAATCACCAGTAGCCAAAAAACGTAATGTTACTGCCAGCCTCACATTTGGTGAAATAGTTTCCCTTAGATGAGTAATATCCTTCCCAATTTGAGGACCAATAACTTCAAGCAATGATTCAAAATCTGTTGGCGACATTCTTATAAAGTTTTTGAATCCTGGATGTTCAAGACTTAAATCATTTAGTAGATCATTTCCATTATAACGACTTCTACTTTCAAAAATTGTACGTTGCCAACAACGTCTTTTATGAAAAGATTTTTTTTTTTTTGCTTTAGAAATTAAAGATGTAAAAACAAACGCTGCACTTGCAATAATTATATCTTCGTCACTCATATTGAAAAAAAAATTAAAACTGATAATTTTTTAGAAAAATTGGCAATTTTGTTCACTCCGCACTAGATGTAGGTTCCTACTAAAATGAAATAAATAATATGAATGCGAAATCTTTAAGTTGCCAATTTAAAAAGCGGTAATTCTTTGTGTATTTTGAACGAACATTGTTGTCGAACATTTTAAAGCACAGTAGCATTGGTTCGTCGAGCCAGGAAATATTCTCAACGAACATGTTCGACAACAATGTTCGCCCTAGTGTGGACCCGGCTGTAGATTGATGATGAATGATGAAAATAAGATAATACCATGTTCCACATATTATTATGGTGCTATATTAATAGCTATATTCGGATATTCCGTACAGTCGACGATAAACGATAAATATAATAAATTGACAACCATTTTTTCAGTAATTAGGTTTAGTACTAATAAGTAATAATATTTTTGTATAGCAGAACAAGTAATCAGTCAATATCAATGTGTATGTTATATAATATAATATTTATAGATTATAATTAAAAGTACGTCGTATCCGCAATGTTGTCTACTTGTCTCCGTAATGTTCGTATTATATTTCGCTATAATATATTAAATTGGTAGTTACCGAAAACTTTACGTTGCGATCGTCGTCGACTGTCGATGATAAACGGAGGGTTTCTCGGAGTAAAAAATATTTAGTTAAGCTACTAATAGACGAAAACTAAAACCGATATAGAATTAATCATAAATGACTAATATATATAATATTATTTTGACATTATTATTATTTGACAATGAATAAAGAATTTAAGGAATAAAAAAGTATTCAATAAAATAGTATTCAATAGTAAAAAAATGTATTTAAAATACCGTTCAAATACTTCAAAAATAAAAGTATTTTAAAAAGTATTCAATACGGAAAAAAGTATTTGAATACTTTTACTCAAATACTTTACAACACTGGGTATTAGTAATAGCTTTAAAATTATTTGAATACTTATCATCAATGGTCATTACTTCTTCGTTTTCTTTTGACCCTTTATAGGTCTGTGGTAGCTATATTTACCAGACAGTTTTTTATTTTTCTACCAATGGATTATTGATATATATATATATATATATATACCACTCGATGCAATGGGTAGTTTAATGTCATATGAGTGGTAAGCCTGTACGTCAAACGTTGTATTTGTTATCTTGTTATCTTGTTATCGGTAATCGCGTTAATATATCAAAGTGGTAAATTATTATACCACTGCGCTTTAAGAGCGTGTAATTTTTCTTACAATGTAAATTTTCTACCTAAGAATATGCTTATTTTTCAAAATATTACTGTTTAGACTCTTAACGGTAAGTACATTTTTAGTTAATAACATTTTTAACTTGGTTTGTGTATAATCGAACCTTGATTACTTAAACAACATTTTAAATATGTGTACAAAAACATTTTTTTTTTTTTCATACATTTTTTCAGTGTAAACTTTGATAATTTTTAAAAATAATTTAAGTTTCATTATTTGTGTATATGAATAATGTTTTAAATTGTATATGTTGCTTAGAGTTTAATTTGATTTTAATAATTCTAAATTTTGGTTCGGCAAGGAAAATATTTTCACACTAGCAAAAATTTTCTTATCAATCTTAGCGAAATACAATTTGAACGATATCATTTTCACTATTCTGCATAAAGTAATATTTTATTTTTATTTTTTTGGATTGTTATAGACCGTGTCACAATGAAGGACTCAGAAATATTGAGTATGTTAAATGGCATAACTGATGACCAAGCTGAATATTCAGATTTCGGAGGGGACAGTGATGCTGAAGACTGTTTACCTATTGAAGTAAGTGTGAATAGTTCAGTGACAAGATCACTGAATTCATCTGGCCACAGTAGTACTCCGCAGGCACACAATGTCGAATCTCCATTTACAACAAGTCCTAGCTCAACTGTGTCTCTAAACCTAAATTTAAGGCCTAAAAGAGCAAAACGAGTTCTTTTAGAACAGATACCTAATACAAATTCAAGTGATGACATGGACGATCCAGACAAAGATGCTGATGTATATTTTTTACCTCTTGCCCCAATTTCTGATACCTCAAATTCAGATGATGATGATGCCACTGAAAATCCACAGATAGAAAATTCAAATTTCAAATGGTCCAAAAATGGTCAAACACCAAATCATTTTTCAAGATTTAAATTTAATGAAAAATTTGGTTTTAATGTTGAAGTAGATAATTTAATAATGTTAAATTACTTTGCATTATTTGTCAATTCAACTTTTTTAAAATTGATAGTTAATGAGTCTAATTTATATGCTGCACAGTCAAACACTGAATTAAATTTAAATGTTCCTGAATTACAAGCATTTATAGGAATTCTTATTATAATGGGTTTTAATCGTTTACCTAGTATGAGATTATATTGGTCGGATGATGAAAACTTTCATAGTAAAAGAATTGCAGACATTATGCCAGTTAAAAGATTTTTAAAAATAATAAGGTTTTTGCATTTGAATGATAATACTAAAATGTTACCTAGAAGTTCCTTAGAATTTGATAGGCTATATAAAATAAGACCCATGATAAAACATCTAAATACTGTTTTCCCTGAAATGTTTTCGCCTTCACGTTTCATGTCAGTTGATGAAAGCATGATTGCATTTACTGGCAGAACTACTATGAAGCAATAAATGCCCCTCAAACCAATTAAACGCGGTTTTAAAGTTTGGGTTCTAGCTTGTTCTGTTACTGGATACATGTATTCATTTGATATACATACTGGGAAAGCACCTGGAGGTGAAACAACTTTAGGCCTAGGTGAGAAAGTTGTACTATTATTGACTCATACATTAGAAGGCCTAGGTTATTGTATTTTTTTGATAACTTTTGCTAAAAATGTTAGAAAAAAAATTATATGGATGTGGCACATTTCGAAAAAATAGAAAGTTTTATCCTAAAGATATTTTACAGTCTGACAAATCAATGAAAAAAGGTGATTTCGATTTTGTTCAAAGTGGTGATATTACAGTCACAAAATGGAAGGACAAAGGTAAAAATCCTGTAATTGTAGTGAGCAACATGCATGATGGATCTGAAAAAATTAATTTATTGCGTACAAATTCTATTGGTAGTCGTGATTCAGTGCCCTGCACAGCATCAATATCTGATTACAATATGTATATTGTCACGGATTCAAAAGTCGTTATTTTCAAATTTGAACACAAAAATACACTATATATATTAATTTTTGTATTGATGACCAATATATTAACACGCACAGTGTAAACCACAAACCGTATTTTGTCACAGACGTGAAACAACAAATTAAACAAACGTAATAACAACAATATTTTGCGTACAATAAATTATTACGGCGATCGGCGGTTGTTAATCGTTCCGCGGTGTCGGAAAAACAGACCGTTATCGTTTTCGGAAATATCCGACGACCGGTACTCGTCAAGCCGACCTGTCTTCCCGTCCCGTCCTGTGTCTTTCGACAAGGTGGGGAGAGTTGACTGTATCGCGCTGTCGTATCCCGTGGTGGTGGTTGACAAGGTGTAGATTAGGTCGCGACGGTACCTGTACGGTGTACTGGTTGCCATCGCGTACCGTATCATACTCCCCCGCCAAACCACCACACGGGGTATAGTCTCGGTGTCAGTTATCCGACATGGTAAGGTCAGCTTGTGCTACCTCTAACTATTGTTAGCGGTATACTTGCTTTCCGCGTGGCTGTTACGGTCGGTTGGGAGACCCGACCGGGGTAAAGAACGACTTGTTGTCGAACACTACCTCCGGCGGGCCCTCCAACGATGGACCCGGAGCGGCCAGCCAGATGTCCTCGAGGAAATCCTCCGAACCTGGACATGGCCGATCCTGGCTGGTGGCCGGTGCCTGCTCCTCGGGTTCGGTACCCTTGGGCGCAGGTTGGTCCACCTCCATCGCCCCTGATGGTGTGGGTTCGGGCGGAGGTCCGCTGGCGGCCTCCAGATCGGAGTAGGGTTTCGGGAGCTTTGCCAGCCGTGACTGTTGGCTGACATTACACTCCCTAGCCTTCCTCTTTTCCTTCAGCTGTTGAAACTTACGTTTCAACCGCGCCTGCTGTGCCTCCGTCCTTACCCTCACTACCGGAGTGGGTGCTGTCCGTGACGGTCCGGGTACCGGTGCCGGCTCCCTGGACGTCGCGGAAACTGCGTTCCCCCGTTGTTTTGCTCGCGGGGGGGGAATCGGTTTTGGACCGGCGCCTTGTTCCCGGCCGGCTTCCGTGAAGGTGACGGCGTTGGTTTGTTGGGTGGCTGGTTCCTCAGCGACCGCTGGATGTCGGCTGTTCTGTCGGCCCAGCCCCGGTAATAGATCCGTGCCCTCACCGGATCCTGGAGCAACTGACGGGTCGACATCCTATCGACTTGGGCGGCAGTTCGGATTGGTTCCGGTTGTCCGGATACCAACCCCAAGTTCGGCGATGAGGTCAGCCACCCTCTGCCATTTGCTGGCGTTGTCCGGTCACTCATGGTACCTGAAAAAAAAAAAATTAGTTTTTTTTTTCTCTTTTTCCCCTTTTTTTTTTTTATGCGGGTGCGCGTTTTAGGCATGACACATGTATTTTCCGCGGTGGTTGCTGGTCAGTAAGGAAAACTCCTTTTCGACCTGCTCCGCTAGCGTCACCGGCCCCCACCATTTTGGTGCAAACCGGCGTGAAAATCTTTGTGTGCCTTTGATAGGTGGTGTGCTTTGTAGTAGACTACGTCGCCCTTGCTGAACTTTACCGGTGTGCCGGTTTTCGCGCTCGGTTTTACCACCACCTTTTTGCCTAAAATATGCTTTTCCCGCTCTACCCTTTCTTCTTTGTTTTTTCGATGTGAAATGGCGTTGATTTTGACAGCGCCCAGTCTCCGGGTCTCATGCACTCCCTGCCGAGAACTAGAACCGCGGGTGGGTAGCATGTCTGTTCGTTACACCTGTTTCGTATCGAAAATAGAATTGCGGGTAGTTTGGCGTCCCAAGATTTATGGTTGCCATCGACGAGTTGTGCGCGTAAGCCCTTTTTTAGGTCTTGATTTCGGCGTTCGACAGGATTGGCCCTCGGATGGTAAATCGGAGTCGTCCAACCCTCCACTCCCCAGCGTTCTAACGCCATTTTTCATTTCGTTTGACACAAACTGGGGACCGTTATCGCTGAGGCACACTCGTGGGTACCCGAAACGTGAAAAGAACTCGCGTTCTAACGTTTCGATTATTGTTTTAGATGTAGCTGTTCCTAAGGGGTAAGCCTCGGTCCACCTACTAAAACAGTCGGTTGCTACCAGTATATACGATTTTCCCTTACCGGAACGTGGGTATGGGCCATTAAATCAACACTGATAACTTCCCATGGTCGTCGGGGGGTTCTTGGTTGCATTGGGTCATTTGGACGCGAGTTAAGTGGTTTCGTGCACGCGCACACGTGGCACGCACCGACATATAACCTGACATCGTTTTTTTTGACCTTTCCAATAGTACCGTTGTCGAACCGCCCGATACGTCTCTTTCCAACCTGGAATGGTTGGATAAGACGTGATCGTGACACCTCCAAATCACGTGTTGCGTTTTGGACTTCGGTATCACGATGAGGGTGTTAGGGCCGACGTTTACACGTAAGAGCCTGTCGGAAAAGACGTATGCGTCGGTTCCCCTTTTGGTGTTCCTCGTGTTACGCGCTGGCCCATCTAATTTGAAACCGGCAATTACGTCGCGTATCGTGGCGTCTTCGGACTGCCACCTTTCGAGCGTATTTGCGGTGAGGGGGGTGTCATCGCTGTCGTGGTTATTGAACATAGAGAAAATATGGTCGGACTCGGGATCAACGTTGGTCGTTGGAGATGTTGGTGCTCCGACCAATTTTTCCTCGAGTCGTTCCTCATCTACGGCTGTGCCCGGTGCCGGATCACGGGATAACAAATCTGGTGCTTCGTTATGTATTCCCGGGACATGTACCGTACTAAAATCTAAATTAGCTAGTTGTAATGACCAACGTGTTAATTTAGAATTTTTGTCCTTGGCCCTATGTAACCACGTCAGTGCTGAGTTGTCGGTAAGGAGTTCGAAACGTCGGGTCTCTAGGTAGGGGCGGAATTTGTCGGTCGCCCAGATTTACTGCTAGACACTCGCGTTCAACCGCGGCGTACCTTGTTTGTGTCGCATTAAACTTTTTGCTTGCGTATGACACGATGCGTCTTTCCTCAGGTCTGTCACCCCTTTGGAAGAGAACTGCACCCGCGCCTATCTCGCTTGCGTCGGTTTGTAGACAAAACGGTTTGCTATAATCGGGTGGCGACAATTTGGTGATGTGACTAGCGCGTTTTTTATTGATTCGAACGCGCGTTGTTCTACATCTGTCCATTCCACCGTACCCCCTGTTTCAATAAAATTTGTGAGGGGTGCTATGGTATCCGCGTAATTGTCTACGAACTGGTTGTACCAGTTGCACACTCCTAAAAATTTTCGTACATCCTTTACCTTACGTGGAACCGGAAAATTGTCGATGCAGACCAATTTTTCCGGTTGTTTTTGAATTCCTTCCGCGTCTACAATGTGCCCTAAAAATGAAATTTCGCGTAAACCGATTTACATTTTTTTGTGTTGCACGTAAGTCCAAGACCTCTTGAGACGCTCTAAACTTTGTCTAAGTGGGTTTGATGTTCATACTCGTTCCTTGAAAATACTACTATATCGTCTAGGTAAACTTGTACGAATTCATCTTGGTACCCCTCATGACCTCGTTCATGAGTCTCACGAAAGTCATTGGACTATTTTTCAGACCGAAAGGAAGGACTCGGAATTGAAAAAGACCCCTACGCGTCCGGAAAGCCGTGTATTTTCGTGAATTTTCGTGCAGTGGTACTTGCCAGTAACCACTTCGCAAATCAAAAACACTGAAAATTTTTGCGCCCCGCATTTGCCTAATCATTTTATTTAAATCTGGCATAGGATACGCGTCGGATTCGGTTACGTCGTTGAGCCGCCTGTAGTCGATACAGAGTCGGAAGGAACCATCCTTCTTCTTTGCCAATACTACTGGTGCGGCCCACGGTGAGGTGCTAGGTTCAACGAGCCCCTGGAGTTCCATATCGCGTACCATATCATCGATAGCAGTTTGTTTCTGTTGCGGATATGGGTATGGTTTAAGCACGATAGGTGATGGGTCTTTAAGCAAAATCTCGTGTTCAATTAATTTGGTACGTCCTACTTTTTCACTGAAAACTACCGCGTATTTATTTAATACATTGATGAGTTTCTCGCGAGTTTCGGAATCGTCCCCAAATTCTAATTGTGTTAGGTCGGGACTAGTGGTGGGTGGTTGTGCTTTCCCTTTCCAGCATGTCGACGTACGAATTTGCCTACCCATGTGAATTGTACACGCGGCGTAATCCCAAGAGACTTCATTGTTGACAAGAAAGTCGTGTCCGAGTAACGCGTCGCAATACAAGTTATCTAAGATAGTTGCTTCGAATGTGACGTCGAGTGCTCCTATCTTAGCTTCGAATGTGGAGGTACCACTGGTGGTCGCAGTGTGACCGTCCGCCATCCGGACGATGTTCGATAGTCCGTGAGGGGTTGATTTGCCGTATTTACGGGCTATCGTCGGATTTACGTAAGATCTTTGCGCTTGCGAATCTAATAGAGCTGTTACGAAGCCTGATGGAAATTCGAGTTCGACCGCAGGGGTCGGAATTTTTTCCGGGCGTGTTCGTTTACTATTATTAGTCGTATTGCAATCGGTAGAGCGGGACAACTGGTTCTGAACCGCGACGGAAACTGTCTGGTCTACGGTGTTTACCGCCATAACCATACTGTTCCTATCGGTTGCCTCTGTGCTCACCGTTTGCTTAATGCGCGCAGACTGACCTACTGCGGGGTTGTGCGCAGTGTGTGTGCTAACGCCCCCGTCACCTGTGTAGGTGCACACCCGTACCTCTGTTGCCTTCGTCCCTACACCTGTGGCTCCCCCATGAGCCGGTTGTTGAACACACGTGTCACCCGTGAGGTGAGTATGTTCGGTTATGGGGTGGTGTAGGTTCTGGATCTGTGAACGGGTGTCGTTTTGTTCTGCGACGGAAAAAATTTTCATAGTTGGCTGTTCGATGTGTCGAGTTGCCGAACTACGTGCGTGTGTACCGCGTAATTTATTTCCGTGATTACTACCGAAATTTAGTGAAGATGTCTGGAGGGGTGGTGATGAGTCGAGGGGGGGGACTAGACCCCGTCGACTCCCCCTCCGTTTCCCGATGTGGTCGGCCTATGTGGACACTTGTTGTGCCAATGGAGTTCCCCACAGAATTTGCACGGTCCCGGTTTTGGACGTTCTGTTGCATTATCAAAAAATTTCTTTCTGACCGGGGGGGCCCGCTGTGGGGTGCTCGGCGCGACCTTCGGTTTCGAGACCCACTGTTTAGTGGCTGGAATTGTGCCAGACGTTACTGGGTCCAAAACGCCTGCAATGCGTCGAAGCTCGCTGAACGTTAATGGCCGATGTAACCGAATGTGTGTACGGAACGTGTCGCGCGTTAACCCGGCGATAATACCTACCAATTCCGGTTCGGATAGGCCAGTATTTACGCGGCGCGCTAACTGATTTTTAATCAGCACGAAATCCGTTAACGATTGTTCGGGCGTTTGACGTATTGACACAATGTCGGCGCGCAATTGGGATTGAATTTCGGAGTTGTTAAAATTTTCTAAAAATTCCACCCTAAATTCTTCCCAGGATAGGTCAAGTATTTTGATAGATGTATACCATTTACCCGCCATTCCTTTTAACTGCGGCTCGACCGCCCTACACCAACCGGATGGGTGTATACGTGCCTGCACCAAGATCGACTCGGTATTATTCATAAACCTGACGGGGTCTTCGGCCCTTGTTCCTGAAAACTCGGGTAATGAGGACCTTGCTGTGCGCAAATCGTCGTACGGAATTAATACCGATCTTTCCTGATGTTGTGCATCGTATGGTGTGTAGTTACCCGAATTGTCTACGCGTGTGTCGCATGCGAAAAACGGTCGGTCGTTCGCTGCGGGGATATGGCTGGTGCTCGGTTGCGCACCGCCCTCATGATACGCGTATGACCTACCCGACTGGTAGTTCTCGTGTGGACGAGTATCTACGCGTGCGGGTGGCGGGTGTACAGGGGAACGCGGGACCGTATGAGTGTGTGGCTGTTGTGCAGTTACACTACGCGCTTCTGCAAAGAAACGCGTCATGCTCGCTTCAAGTGCCGACAAACGTGCCTCGAACGACGATGTATCATTCGATTCTGGCACCGTATGTTTTAACATACTCAACTGGTCCGCTGCGGTCCTAAAAATATCAGCGCTTATTTTTTTAACAGGTTCCCCCTGTTGTACAGACGGCTGGAGCCCGCTGTGTACTGGTCTGCCACCCGGGAGCGACTGCCTTACACTAGGGCTGGCAGTATTACTCTCGGATAGCTGCCTGTTTACCCAGGTAGCCTCCGCGTCTATACGTGACGAGGTAGCATACGGCTGTTCTCCCGTACCGTCCGTCAATATGGTGATTGACGGCTGTACTGGACAGAACCGTATGCTCGTGGGATCCTGTCCGTTCTCCCGAATATTATCCTCTAGCCTAATAATAACATCCGACTTCGAACCGGATATACTTAATCCGCGGGCCGTACACTCGCAACGTAGCTCCGCTGCCGTCAACTGTTCCAACGTTTTTCCCGACATACTGTATTTTTAATTAATAAAAATTTCAAATGTGGGCGTTGAACTGTCGCGTAAACGGTTGCCTGTGCTTGTTATACGGTACGTCGGCTGAGTAAAAAAAAAATATTCGATTGAAAACGAGAAATTTGCGCGATGTTTTTACGGGAGTATTGTTTTTGTTTACACTCGCGTAAAAATGATAACCAGCTGAGCTGATTATATGGTTACCGATACGGTCCAAATTTATCGTAATTTGGTCACGCACTCGGCAACGGTAACGAAACCAGTTGTTTCGGCGATACGCGACGGCGGCGGTTAAAAATAACGGCGCGCGGCGGCGATAATAATTGGTGCGCTACGCGTCTAACGACAGCGACCCGTGGTGGCGGCTATTGTTTGACGGTGCGGAGTATCCGATAATAACAACGACGGCGATACTGGTTTTGGCCTGCGCGCTGCGTTGTTCTCGTCGTAACTTATCGATAAGAAAAGGTGGGTGTAGCGGAGGGTGGCGGTTGTTATATAACTACTTCCCAATCCGTATCACGATTATGCACAGTTGCGTGGAATTCCCCTTACGTTCTAAAATAAAATTTTTTTTATTACGTAATGTTGACTGGAATCCCAGCTAACCGGCAAACACACTCCTGGCTAAAAGTCTTAATACTAATTTAATATAGGCAATTTTACCGAGGTATGTGTCAGCGTGAAAATAAAAACCCTTACCTTTCCGCTGTCTTGCTATTCCAAGATTCCTCTGCGGGGAGCCAATTTGTCACGGATTCAGAAGTCGTTACTTTCAAATTTGAACACAAAATACACTATATATTAATTTTTGTATTGATGACCAATATATTTTAACAACTCTTTTATATCTTATTCGGCGGCGAAATACAGAGTATACAAAAACACGATGAAAACATAAACAATATATTAACACGCACAGTGTAAACAACAAACCGTATTTCGTCACAGACGTGAAACAACAAATTAAACAAATGTAATGTTTCGTATACAAAAAAAACGACGACAGTTGTTTGTCGTTCCGCGGTGTCGGAAAAACAGACCGTTATCGTTTTCGGAAATATCCGACGACCGGTACTCGTCAAGCCGACCTGTCTTCCCGTCCCGTCCTGTGTCTTTCGACAAGGTGGGGAGAATTGACTGTATCGCGCTGTCCTATCCCGTGGTGGTGGTTGACAAGGTGTAGATTAGGTCGCGACGGTACCTGTACGGTGTACTGGTTGCCATCGCGTACCGTATCAACTAAAATAGTTCAATTTTTCTCGATATGCTGGATCCTGGACACTTGGGAATTTAGGTGATGTTTATGAAATTTGTACAAAATGTTCAGTAGAAAATTTGGAATATATTTGGATAAACCTCATTTCAATTATGCATTTTTAAAACCCTCGAGGGCCAGTGAAATAGTAAACAAACAACAACAATTAATAATATACACAAATAGTTCAATTTTTCTCGATATGCTGGATCCTGGACACTTGGGCATTTGAGCGATGTTTATGAATTTTGTACAAAATGTTCAGTGGAACATTTGGAATCGATTTAAATAACCTTCATTTCAATAATGCATTTAATCAACCTTTGAGGGCCAGTGAAATAGTAAACAAACAATAACAATATATAATATACTAAAATAGTTCAATTTTTCTCGATATGCTGGATCCTGGACACTTGGGAATTTAGATGATGTTTATGAAATTTGTACAAAATGTTCAGTAGAAAATTTGGAATAGATTTGGATAACCCTCATTTCAATTATGCATTTTTAAAACCCTCGAGGGCCAGTGAAATAGTAAACAAACAACAACAATTAATAATATACACAAATAGTTCAATTTTTCTCGATATGCTGGATCCTGGACACTTGGGAATTCAGGTGATGTTTATGAAATTTGTACAAAATGTTCAGTAGAATATTTGGAATCGATTTAAATAACCTTCATTTCAATTATGCATTTAATCAACCCTTGAGGGCCAGTGAAATAGTAAACAAACAATAACAATATATAATATACTAAAATAGTTCAATTTTTCTCGATATGCTGGATCCTGGACACTTGGGAATTTAGATGATGTTTATGAAATTTGTACAAAATGTTCAGTAGAAAATTTGGAATAGATTTGGATAACCCTCATTTCAATTATGCATTTTTAAACCCTTGAGGGCCAGTAAAATAGTAAACAAACAACAACAATTAATAATATACACAAATAGTTCAATTTTTCTCGATATGCTGGATCCTGGACACTTGTGCATTTGGGCGATGTTTATGAAATTTGTACATAAGGTTCAGTAGAACATTTGGAATCGATTTGAATAACCCTCATTTAAATTATGCATTTAATCAACCCTTGAGGGCCAGTGAAATTGTAAACAATCAACAACAATTTAAAATATACTCAAATAGTTCAATTTTTCTCGATATGCTGGATCCTGGACACTTGGGCATATGGGCGATTTTTATGAAATTTATTCAAAATGTTCAGTAGAACATTTGGAATCGATTTGAATAACATTCATTTCAATTATGCGTTTAATCAACCCTTGAGGGCCAGTGAAATAGTAAACAAACAATAACAATATATAATATACTAAAATAGTTTAATTTTTCTCGATATGCTGGATCCTAGACACTTGTGCATTTGGGCGATGTTTATGAAATTTGTACATAATGTTCAGTAGAACATTTGGAATCGATTTGAATAACCTTCATATTAATTATGCATTTAATCAACCCTTGAGGGCCAGTGAAATAGTAAACAAATAATAACAATATATAATATACTAAAATAGTTCAATTTTTATCGATATGCTGGATCCTGGACACTTGGGAATTTAGGTGATGTTTATGAAATTTGTACAAAATGTTCAGTAGAAAATTTGGAATATATTTGGATAAATCTCATTTCAATTATGCATTTTTAAAACCCTCGAGGGCCAGTGAAATAGTAAACAAACAACAACAATTAATAATATACACAAATAGTTCAATTTTTCTCGATATGCTGGATCCTGGACACTTGGGAATTTAGGTGATGTTTATGAAATTTGTACAAAATGTTCAGTAGAAAATTTGGAATAGATTTGGATAACCCTCATTTCAATTATGCATTTTTAAAACCCTCGAGGGCCAGTGAAATAGTAAACAAACAACAACAATTAATAATATACACAAATAGTTCAATTTTTCTCGATATGCTGGATACTGGACACTTGGGAATTTAGGTGATGTTTATGAAATTTGTACAAAATGTTCAGTAGAATATTTGGAATCGATTTAAATAACCTTCATTTCAATTATGCATTTAATCAACCCTTGAGGGCCAGTGAAATAGTAAACAAACAACAACAATTAATAATATACACAAATAGTTCAATTTTTCTCGATATGCTGGATCCTGGACACTTGGGAATTTAGGTGATGTTTATGAAATTTGTACAAAATGTTCAGTAGAAAATTTGGAATAGATTTGGATAACCCTCATTTCAATTATGCATTTTTAAACCCTTGAGGACCAGTGAAATAGTAAACAAACAACAACAATTAATAATATACACAAATAGTTCAATTTTTCTCGATATGCTGGATCCTGGACACTTGTGCATTTGGGCGATGTTTATGAAATTTGTACATAAGGTTCAGTAGAACATTTGGAATCGATTTGAATAACCCTCATTTAAATTATGCATTTAATCAACCCTTGAGGGCCAGTGAAATTGTAAACAATCAACAACAATTTAAAATATACTCAAATAGTTCAATTTTTCTCGATATGCTGGATCCTGGACACTTGGGCATATGGGCGATTTTTATGAAATTTATTCAAAATGTTCAGTAGAACATTTGGAATCGATTTGAATAACATTCATTTCAATTATGCGTTTAATCAACCCTTGAGGGCCAGTGAAATAGTAAACAAACAATAACAATATATAATATACTAAAATAGTTTAATTTTTCTCGATATGCTGGATCCTAGACACTTGTGCATTTGGGCGATGTTTATGAAATTTGTACATAATGTTCAGTAGAACATTTGGAATCGATTTAAATAACCTTCATATTAATTATGCATTTAATCAACCCTTGAGGGCCAGTGAAATAGTAAACAAATAATAACAATATATTATATACTAAAATAGTTCAATTTTTCTCGATATGCTGGATCCTGGACACTTGGAAATTTAGGTGATGTTTATGAAATTTGTACAAAATGTTTAGTAGAAAATTTGGAATATATTTGGATAAATCT
Source organism: Sipha maydis (assembly GCA_034509805.1). NCBI lineage: Eukaryota > Metazoa > Arthropoda > Insecta > Hemiptera > Aphididae > Sipha > Sipha maydis. Next base: position 200,811 of record JASXSY010002107.1, read on the forward strand.
CATTTCAATTATGCATTTTTAAAACCCTCGAGGGCCAGTGAGATAGTAAACAAACAACAACAATTAATAATATACACAAATAGTTCAATTTTTCTCGATATGCTGGATCCTGGACACTTGGGAATTTAGGTGATGTTTATGAAATTTGTACAAAATGTTCAGTAGAATATTTGGAATCGATTTAAATAACCTTCATTTCAATTATGCATTTAATCAACCTTTGAGGGCCAGTGAAATAGTAAACAAACAATAACAATATATAATATACTAAAATAGTTCAATTTTTCTCGATATGCTGGATCCTGGACACTTGTGCATTTGGGCGATGATTATGAAATTTGTACATAATGTTCAGTAGAACATTTGGAATCGATTTGAATAACCCTTATATTGATTATGCATTTAATCAACCCCTGAGGGCCAGTGAAATTGTAAACAAACAACAACAATATATAATATACTCAAATAGTTCAATTTTTCTCGATATGCTGGATCCGGGACACTTGGGAATTTAGGTGATGTTTATGAAATTTGTACAAAATGTTCAGTAGAAAATTTGGAATATATTTGGATAACCCTCATTTCAATTATGCATTTTTAAAACCCTCGAGGGCCAGTGAAATAGTAAACAAACAACAACAATTAATAATATACACAAATAGTTCAATTTTTCTCGATATGCTGGATCCTGGACACTTGGGAATTTAGGTGATGTTTATGAAATTTGTACAAAATGTTCAGTAGAAAATTTGGAATAGATTTGGATAACCCTCATTTCAATTATGCATTTTTAAACCCTTGAGGGCCAGTGAAATAGTAAACAAACAACAACAATTAATAATATACACAAATAGTTCAATTTTTCTCGATATGCTGGATCCTGGACACTTGTGCATTTGGGCGATGTTTATGAAATTTGTACATAAGGTTCAGTAGAACATTTGGAATCGATTTGAATAACCCTCATTTAAATTATGCATTTAATCAACCCTTGAGGGCCAGTGAAATTGTAAACAATCAACAACAATTTAAAATATACTCAAATAGTTCAATTTTTCTCGATATGCTGGATCCTGGACACTTGGGCATATGGGCGATTTTTATGAAATTTATTCAAAATGTTCAGTAGAACATTTGGAATCGATTTGAATAACATTCATTTCAATTATGCGTTTAATCAACCCTTGAGGGCCAGTGAAATAGTAAACAAACAATAACAATATATAATATACTAAAATAGTTTAATTTTTCTCGATATGCTGGATCCTAGACACTTGTGCATTTGGGCGATGTTTATGAAATTTGTACATAATGTTCAGTAGAACATTTGGAATCGATTTAAATAACCTTCATATTAATTATGCATTTAATCAACCCTTGAGGGCCAGTGAAATAGTAAACAAATAATAACAATATATTATATACTAAAATAGTTCAATTTTTCTCGATATGCTGGATCCTGGACACTTGGAAATTTAGGTGATGTTTATGAAATTTGTACAAAATGTTCAGTAGAAAATTTGGAATATATTTGGATAAATCTCATTTCAATTATGCATTTTTAAAACCCTCGAGGGCCAGTGAGATAGTAAACAAACAACAACAATTAATAATATACACAAATAGTTCAATTTTTCTCGATATGCTGGATCCTGGACACTTGGGAATTTAGGTGATGTTTATGAAATTTGTACAAAATGTTCAGTAGAATATTTGGAATCGATTTAAATAACCTTCATTTCAATTATGCATTTAATCAACCTTTGAGGGCCAGTGAAATAGTAAACAAACAATAACAATATATAATATACTAAAATAGTTCAATTTTTCTCGATATGCTGGATCCTGGACACTTGTGCATTTGGGCGATGATTATGAAATTTGTACATAATGTTCAGTAGAACATTTGGAATCGATTTGAATAACCCTTATATTGATTATGCATTTAATCAACCCCTGAGGGCCAGTGAAATTGTAAACAAACAACAACAATATATAATATACTCAAATAGTTCAATTTTTCTCGATATGCTGGATCCTGGACACTTGGGAATTTAGGTGATGTTTATGAAATTTGTACAAAATGTTCAGTAGAAAATTTGGAATATATTTGGATAACCCTCATTTCAATTATGCATTTTTAAAACCCTCGAGGGCCAGTGAAATAGTAAACAAACAACAACAATTAATAATATACACAAATAGTTCAAATTTTCTCGATATGCTGGATCCTGGACACTTGGGAATTTAGGTGATGTTTATGAAATTTGTACAAAATGTTCAGTAGAATATTTGGAATCGATTTAAATAACCTTCATTTCAATTATGCATTTAATCAACCCTTGGGGGCCAGTGAAATAGTAAACAAACAATAACAATATATAATATACTAAAATAGTACGAGTTTTCTCGATATGCTGGATCTTGGACCCCTGGGCTTTAAGGCGATCATTATAAAATTTGTACAAAATATTCAGTAGAACAGTTGGAATCTATTTGAATAACCCTTATATTAATTAGGCATTTAATCAACCCCTGATGGCCAGTATAATTGTAAACAAACAACAACAATATATAATATACTCAAATATTACGAGTTTTCTCGATATGCTGGATCTTGGACACCTGGGCTTTAAGGCGATCTTTATGAAATTTGTACAAAATATTCAGTAGAACATTTGGAATCTATTTGAATAACCCTTATATAAATTAGGCATTTAATCAACCCCTGATGGCCAGTATAATTGTAAACAAACAATAACAATATATAATATACTAAAATAGTTAAATTTTTCTCGATATGCTGGATCCTGGACACTTGGGAATTTAGATGATGTTTATGAAATTTGTACAAAATGTTCAGTAGAAAATTTGGAATAGATTTGGATAACCCTCATTTCAATTATGCATTTTTAAAACCCTTGAGGGCCAGTGAAATAGTAAACAAACAACAACAATAAATAATATACACAAATAGTTCAATTTTTCTCGATATGCTGGATCCTGGACACTTGTGCATTTGGGCGATGATTATGAAATTTGTACATTATGTTCAGTAGAACATTTGGAATCGATTTGAATAACCCTCATATTAATTATGCATTTAATCAACCCCTGAGGGCCAGTGAAATTGTAAACAAACAACAACAATATATAATATACTCAAATAGTTCAATTTTTCTCGATATGCTGGATCCTGGACACTTGGGAATTTAGATGATGTTTATGAAATTTGTACAAAATGTTCAGTAGAAAATTTGGAATAGATTTGGATAACCCTCATTTCAATTATGCATTTTTAAAACCCTTGAGGGCCAGTGAAATAGTAAACAAACAACAACAATTAATAATATACACAAATAGTTCAATTTTTCTCGATATGCTGGATCCTGGACACTTGGGCATATGGGCGATTTTTATGAAATTTATTCAAAATGTTCAGTAGAACATTTGGAATCGATTTGAATAACATTCATTTCAATTATGCGTTTAATCAACCCTTGAGGGCCAGTGAAATAGTAAACAAACAATAACAATATATAATATACTAAAATAGTTTAATTTTTCTCGATATGCTGGATCCTAGACACTTGTGCATTTGGGCGATGTTTATGAAATTTGTACATAATGTTCAGTAGAACATTTGGAATCGATTTGAATAACCTTCATATTAATTATGCATTTAATCAACCCTTGAGGGCCAGTGAAATAGTAAACAAATAATAACAATATATAATATACTAAAATAGTTCAATTTTTCTCGATATGCTGGATCCTGGACACTTGGGAATTTAGGTGATGTTTATGAAATTTGTACAAAAAGGTTCAGTAGAAAATTTGGAATAGATTTGGATAAATCTCATTTCAATTATGCATTTTTAAAACCCTCGAGGGCCAGTGAAATAGTAAACAAACAACAACAATTAATAATATACACAAATAGTTCAATTTTTCTCGATATGCTGGATCCTGGACACTTGTGCATTTGGGCGATGATTATGAAATTTGTACATAATGTTCAGTAGAACATTTGGAATCGATTTGAATAACCCTCATATTGATTATGCATTTAATCAACCCCTGAGGGCCAGTGAAATTGTAAACAAACAACAACAATATATAATATACTCAAATAGTTCAATTTTTCTCGATATGCTGGATCCTGGACACTTGGGAATTTAGGTGATGTTTATGAAATTTGTACAAAATGTTCAGTAGAAAATTTGGAATATATTTGGATAACCCTCATTTCAATTATGCATTTTTAAAACCCTCGAGGGCCAGTGAAATAGTAAACAAACAACAACAATTAATAATATACACAAATAGTTCAAATTTTCTCGATATGCTGGATCCTGGACACTTGGGAATTTAGGTGATGTTTATGAAATTTGTACAAAATGTTCAGTAGAATATTTGGAATCGATTTAAATAACCTTCATTTCAATTATGCATTTAATCAACCCTTGGGGGCCAGTGAAATAGTAAACAAACAATAACAATATATAATATACTAAAATAGTTCAATTTTTCTCGATATGCTGGATCCTGGACACTTGTGCATTTGGGCGATGTTTATGAAATTTGTACATAATGTTCTGTAGAACATTTGGAATCGATTTGTATAACCCTTATATTAATTATGCATTTAATCAACCCCTGAGGGCAAGCGAATTTGTAAACAAACAACAACAGTATATAATATACTCAAATAGTTCAATTTTTCTCGATATGCTGGATCGTGGACACTTGGGAATTTAGATGATGTTTATGAAATTTGTACAAAATGTTCAGTAGAAAATTTGGAATAGATTTGGATAACCCTCATTTCAATTATGCATTTTTAAACCCTTGAGGGCCAGTGAAATAGTAAACAAACAACAACAATTAATAATATACACAAATAGTTCAATTTTTCTCGATATGCTGGATCCTGGACACTTGTGCATTTGGGCGATGATTATGAAATTTGTACATAATGTTCAGTAGAACATTTGGAATCGATTTGAATAACCCTCATATTAATTATGCATTTAATCAACCCCTGAGTGCCAGTGAAATTGTAAACAAACAACAACAATATATAATATACTCAAATAGTTCAATTTTTCTCGATATGCTGGATCCTGGACACTTGGGAATTTAGATGATGTTTATGAAATTTGTACAAAATGTTCAGTAGAAAATTTGGAATAGATTTGGATAACCCTCATTTCAATTCTGCATTTTTAAAACCCTTGAGGGCCAGTGAAATAGTAAACAAACAACAACAATTAATAATATACACAAATAGTTCAATTTTTCTCGATATGCTGGATCCTGGACACTTGTGCATTTGGGCGATAATTATGAAATTTGTACATAATGTTCAGTAGAACATTTGGAATCGATTTGAATAACCCTCATTTCAATTTTGCATTTTTACAACCCTTGAGGGCCAATTAATTGTAAACAAACAACAACAATATATAATATACTCAAATAGTACGAGTTTTCTCGATATGCTGGATCTTGGACACCTGGGCTTTAAGGCGATCATTATAAAATTTGTACAAAATATTCAGTAGAACAGTTGGAATCTATTTGAATAACTCTTATATTAATTAGGCATTTAATCAACCCCTGATGGCCAGTATAATTGTAAACAAACAACAACAATATATAATATACTCAAATATTACGAGTTTTCTCGATATGCTGGATCTTGGACACCTGGGCTTTAAGGCGATCTTTATGAAATTTGTACAAAATATTCAGTAGAACATTTGGAATCTATTTGAATAACCCTTATATTAATTAGGCATTTAATCAACCCCTGATGGCCAGTATAATTGTAAACAAACAACAACAATATATAATATACTCAAATATTACGAGTTTTCTCGATATGCTGGATCTTGGACACCTGGGCTTTAAGGCGATCTTTATGAAATTTGTACAAAATGTTCATTAGAAAATTTGGAATAGATTTGAATAACCCTCATATTAATTATGCATTTAATCAACCCCTGAGGGCCAGTGAAATTGTAAACAAACAACAACAGTATATAATATACTCAAATAGTTCAATTTTTCTCGATATGCTGGATCCTGGACACTTGGAATTTAGATGATGTTTATGAAATTTGTACAAAATGTTCAGTAGAAAATTTGGAATAGATTTGGATAACCCTCATTTCAATTATGCATTTTTAAAACCCTTGAGGGCCAGTGAAATAGTAAACAAATAATAACAATATATAATATACTAAAATAGTTCAATTTTTCTCGATATGCTGGATCCTGGACACTTGGGAATTTAGGTGATGTTTATGAAATTTGTACAAAATGTTCAGTAGAAAATTTGGAATATATTAGGATAAATGTCATTTCAATTATGCATTTTTAAAACCCTCGAGGGCCATGAAATAGTAAACAAACAACAACAATTAATAATATACACAAATAGTTCAATTTTTCTCGATATGCTGGATCCTGGACACTTGTGCATTTGGGCGATGATTATGAAATTTGTACATAATGTTCAGTAGAACATTTGGAATCGATTTTAATAACCCTCATATTGATTATGCATTTAATCAACCCCTGAGGGCCAGTGAAATTGTAAACAAACAACAACAATATATAATAAACTCAAATAGTTCAATTTTTCTCGATATGCTGGATCCTGGACACTTGGGAATTTAGGTGATGTTTATGAAATTTGTACAAAATGTTCAGTAGAAAATTTGGAATATATTTGGATAACCCTCATTTCAATTATGCATTTTTAAAACCCTCGAGGGCCAGTGAAATAGTAAACAAACAACAACAATTAATAATATACACAAATAGTTCAAATTTTCTCGATATGCTGGATCCTGGACACTTGGGAATTTAGGTGATGTTTATGAAATTTGTACAAAATGTTCAGTAGAAAATTTGGAAACGATTTGAATAACCCTCATATTAATTAGGCATTTAATCAACCCCTGATGGCCAGTATAATTGTAAACAAACAACAACAATATATAATATACTCAAATATTACGAGTTTTCTCGATATGCTGGATCTTGGACACCTGGGCTTTAAGGCGATCTTTATGAAATTTGTACAAAATGTTCAGTAGAAAATTTGGAATAGATTTGGATAACCCTCATTTCAATTATGCATTTTTAAAACCCTTGAGGGCCAGTGAAATAGTAAACAAACAACAACAATAAATAATATACACAAATAGTTCAATTTTTCTCGATATGCTGGATCCTGGACACTTGTGCATTTGGGCGATGATTATGAAATTTGTACATTATGTTCAGTAGAACATTTGGAATCGATTTGAATAACCCTCATATTAATTATGCATTTAATCAACCCCTGAGGGCCAGTGAAATTGTAAACAAACAACAACAATATATAATATACTCAAATAGTTCAATTTTTCTCGATATGCTGGATCCTGGACACTTGGGAATTTAGATGATGTTTATGAAATTTGTACAAAATGTTCAGTAGAAAATTTGGAATAGATTTGGATAACCCTCATTTCAATTATGCATTTTTAAAACCCTTGAGGGCCAGTGAAATAGTAAACAAACAACAACAATTAATAATATACACAAATAGTTCAATTTTTCTCGATATGCTGGATCCTGGACACTTGTGCATTTGGGCGATGATTATGAAATTTGTACATAATGTTCAGTAGAACATTTGGAATCGATTTGAATAACCCTCATTTCAATTTTGCATTTTTACAACCCTTGAGGGCCAATTAATTGTAAACAAACAACAACAATATATAATATACTCAAATAGTACGAGTTTTCTCGATATGCTGGATCTTGGACACCTGGGCTTTAAGGCGATCATTATAAAATTTGTACAAAATATTCAGTAGAACATTTGGAATCGATTTGAATAACCCTCATATTGATTATGCATTTAATCAACCCCTGAGGGCCAGTGAAATTGTAAACAATCAACAACAATTTAAAATATACTCAAATAGTTCAATTTTTCTCGATATGCTGGATCCTGGACACTTGGGCATATGGGCGATTTTTATGAAATTTATTCAAAATGTTCAGTAGAACATTTGGAATCGATTTGAATAACATTCATTTCAATTATGCGTTTAATCAACCCTTGAGGGCCAGTGAAATAGTAAACAAACAATAACAATATATAATATACTAAAATAGTTTAATTTTTCTCGATATGCTGGATCCTAGACACTTGTGCATTTGGGCGATGTTTATGAAATTTGTACATAATGTTCAGTAGAACATTTGGAATCGATTTTAATAACCCTCATATTGATTATGCATTTAATCAACCCCTGAGGGCCAGTGAAATTGTAAACAAACAACAACAATATATAATAAACTCAAATAGTTCAATTTTTCTCGATATGCTGGATCCTGGACACTTGGGAATTTAGGTGATGTTTATGAAATTTGTACAAAATGTTCAGTAGAAAATTTGGAATATATTTGGATAACCCTCATTTCAATTATGCATTTTTAAAACCCTCGAGGGCCAGTGAAATAGTAAACAAACAACAACAATTAATAATATACACAAATAGTTCAAATTTTCTCGATATGCTGGATCCTGGACACTTGGGAATTTAGGTGATGTTTATGAAATTTGTACAAAATGTTCAGTAGAAAATTTGGAAACGATTTGAATAACCCTCATATTAATTAGGCATTTAATCAACCCCTGATGGCCAGTATAATTGTAAACAAACAACAACAATATATAATATACTCAAATATTACGAGTTTTCTCGATATGCTGGATCTTGGACACCTGGGCTTTAAGGCGATCTTTATGAAATTTGTACAAAATGTTCAGTAGAAAATTTGGAATAGATTTGGATAACCCTCATTTCAATTATGCATTTTTAAAACCCTTGAGGGCCAGTGAAATAGTAAACAAACAACAACAATAAATAATATACACAAATAGTTCAATTTTTCTCGATATGCTGGATCCTGGACACTTGTGCATTTGGGCGATGATTATGAAATTTGTACATAATGTTCAGTAGAACATTTGGAATCGATTTGAATAACCCTCATTTCAATTTTGCATTTTTACAACCCTTGAGGGCCAATTAATTGTAAACAAACAACAACAATATATAATATACTCAAATAGTACGAGTTTTCTCGATATGCTGGATCTTGGACACCTGGGCTTTAAGGCGATCATTATAAAATTTGTACAAAATATTCAGTAGAACAGTTGGAATCTATTTGAATAACTCTTATATTAATTAGGCATTTAATCAACCCCTGATGGCCAGTATAATTGTAAACAAACAACAACAATATATAATATACTCAAATATTACGAGTTTTCTCGATATGCTGGATCTTGGACACCTGGGCTTTAAGGCGATCTTTATGAAATTTGTACAAAATATTCAGTAGAACATTTGGAATCTATTTGAATAACCCTTATATTAATTAGGCATTTAATCAACCCCTGATGGCCAGTATAATTGTAAACAAACAACAACAATATATAATATACTCAAATATTACGAGTTTTCTCGATATGCTGGATCTTGGACACCTGGGCTTTAAGGCGATCTTTATGAAATTTGTACATAATGTTCAGTAGAAAATTTGGAATAGATTTGAATAACCCTCATATTAATTATGCATTTAATCAACCCCTGAGGGCTAGTGAAATTGTAAACAAACAACAACAGTATATAATATACTCAAATAGTTCAATTTTTCTCGATATGCTGGATCCTGGACACTTGGGAATTTAGATGATGTTTATGAAATTTGTACAAAATGTTCAGTAGAAAATTTGGAATAGATTTGGATAACCCTCATTTCAATTATGCATTTTTAAAACCCTTGAGGGCCAGTGAAATAGTAAACAAACAACAACAATAAATAATATACACAAATAGTTCAATTTTTCTCGATATGCTGGATCCTGGACACTTGTGCATTTGGGCGATGATTATGAAATTTGTACATTATGTTCAGTAGAACATTTGGAATCGATTTGAATAACCCTCATTTTAATTATGCATTTAATCATCCCCTGAGGGCCAGTGAAATTGTAAACAAACAACAACAATATATAATATACTCAAATAGTTCAATTTTTCTCGATATGCTGGATCCTGGACACTTGGGAATTTAGATGATGTTTATGAAATTTGTACAAAATGTTCAGTAGAAAATTTGGAATAGATTTGGATAACCCTCATTTCAATTATGCATTTTTAAAACCCTTGAGGGCCAGTGAAATAGTAAACAAACAACAACAATTAATAATATACACAAATAGTTCAATTTTTCTCGATATGCTGGATCCTGGACACTTGGGAATTTAGGTGATGTTTATGAAATTTGTACAAAATGTTCAGTAGAATATTTGGAATCGATATAAATAACCCTCATTTCAATTATGCATTTAATCAACCCTTGAGGGCCAGTGAAATAGTAAACAAACAACAACAATTAATAATATACACAAATAGTTCAATTTTTCTCGATATGCTGGATCCTGGACACTTGTGCATTTGGGCGATGTTTATGAAATTTGTACATAAGGTTCAGTAGAACATTTGGAATCGATTTGAATAACCCTCATTTAAATTATGCATTTAATCAACCCTTGAGGGCCAGTGAAATTGTAAACAAACAACAACAATTAATAATATACTCAAATAGTTCAATTTTTCTCGATATGCTGGATCCTGGACACTTGGGCATATGGGCGATTTTTATGAAATTTATTCAAAATGTTCAGTAGAACATTTGGAATCGATTTGAATAACCTTCATATTAATTATGCATTTAATCAACCCTTGAGGGCCAGTGAAATAGTAAACAAATAATAACAATATATAATATACTAAAATAGTTCAATTTTTCTCGATATGCTGGATCCTGGACACTTGGGAATTTAGGTGATGTTTATGAAATTTGTACAAAATGTTCAGTAGAAAATTTGGAATATATTTGGATAAATCTCATTTCAATTATGCATTTTTAAAACCCTCGAGGGCCAGTGAAATAGTAAACAAACAACAACAATTAATAATATACACAAATAGTTCAATCTTTCTCGATATGCTGGATCCTGGACACTTGGGAATTTAGGTGATGTTTATGAAATTTGTACAAAATGTTCAGTAGAATATTTGGAATCGATTTAAATAACCTTCATTTCAATTATGCATTTAATCAACCTTTGAGGGCCAGTGAAATAGTAAACAAACAATAACAATATATAATATACTAAAATAGTTCAATTTTACTCGATATGCTGGATCCTGGACACTTGTGCATTTGGGCGATGATTATGAAATTTGTACATAATGTTCAGTAGAACATTTGGAATCGATTTGAATAACCCTCATATTGATTATGCATTTAATCAACCCCTGAGGGCCAGTGAAATTGTAAACAAACAACAACAATATATAATATACTCAAATAGTTCAATTTTTCTCGATATGCTGGATCCTGGACACTTGGAATTTAGGTGATGTTTATGAAATTTGTACAAAATGTTCAGTAGAAAATTTGGAATATATTTGGATAACCCTCATTTCAATTATGCATTATTAAAACCCTCGAGGGCCAGTGAAATAGTAAACAAACAACAACAATTAATAATATACACAAATAGTTCAAATTTTCTCGATATGCTGGATCCTGGACACTTGGGAATTTAGGTGATGTTTATGAAATTTGTACAAAATGTTCAGTAGAATATTTGGAATCGATTTAAATAACCTTCATTTCAATTATGCATTTAATCAACCCTTGGGGGCCAGTGAAATAGTAAACAAACAATAACAATATATAATATACTAAAATAGTTCAATTTTTCTCGATATGCTGGATCCTGGACACTTGTGCATTTGGGCGATGTTTATGAAATTTGTACATAATATTCAGTAGAACATTTGGAATCGATTTGAATAACCCTCATTTCAATTTTGCATTTTTACAACCCTTGAGGGCCAATTAATTGTAAACAAACAACAACAATATATAATATACTCAAATAGTACGAGTTTTCTCGATATGCTGGATCTTGGACACCTGGGCTTTAAGGCGATCATTATAAAATTTGTACAAAATTTTCAGTAGAACATTTGGAATCGATTTGAATAACCCTCATATTGATTATGCATTTAATCAACCCCTGAGGGCCAGTGAAATTGTAAACAAACAACAACAATATATAATATACTCAAATAGTTCAATTTTTCTCGATATGCTGGATCCTGGACACTTGGGAATTTAGGTGATGTTTATGAAATTTGTACAAAATGTTCAGTAGAAAATTTGGAATATATTTGGATAACCCTCATTTCAATTATGCATTTTTAAAACCCTCGAGGGCCAGTGAAATAGTAAACAAACAACAACAATTAATAATATACACAAATAGTTCAATTTTTCTCGATATGCTGGATCCTGGACACTTGGGAATTTAGGTGATGTTTATGAAATTTGTACAAAATGTTCAGTAGAATATTTGGAATCGATTTAAATAACCCTCATTTCAATTATGCATTTAATCAACCCTTGAGGGCCAGTGAAATAGTAAACAAACAACAACAATTAATAATATACACAAATAGTTCAATTTTTCTCGATATGCTGGATCCTGGACACTTGTGCATTTGGGCGATGTTTATGAAATTTGTACATAAGGTTCAGTAGAACATTTGGAATCGATTTGAATAACCCTCATTTAAATTATGCATTTAATCAACCCTTGAGGGCCAGTGAAATTGTAAACAATCAACAACAATTTAAAATATACTCAAATAGTTCAATTTTTCTCGATATGCTGGATCCTGGACACTTGGGCATATGGGCGATTTTTATGAAATTTATTCAAAATGTTCAGTAGAACATTTGGAATCGATTTGAATAACCTTCATATTAATTATGCATTTAATCAACCCTTGAGGGCCAGTGAAATAGTAAACAAATAATAACAATATATAATATACTAAAATAGTTCAATTTTTCTCGATATGCTGGATCCTGGACACTTGGGAATTTAGGTGATGTTTATGAAATTTGTACAAAATGTTCAGTAGAAAATTTGGAATATATTTGGATAAATCTCATTTCAATTATGCATTTTTAAAACCCTCGAGGGCCAGTGAAATAGTAAACAAACAACAACAATTAATAATATACACAAATAGTTCAATCTTTCTCGATATGCTGGATCCTGGACACTTGGGAATTTAGGTGATGTTTATGAAATTTGTACAAAATGTTCAGTAGAATATTTGGAATCGATTTAAATAACCTTCATTTCAATTATGCATTTAATCAACCTTTGAGGGCCAGTGAAATAGTAAACAAACAATAACAATATATAATATACTAAAATAGTTCAATTTTACTCGATATGCTGGATCCTGGACACTTGTGCATTTGGGCGATGATTATGAAATTTGTACATAATGTTCAGTAGAACATTTGGAATCGATTTGAATAACCCTCATATTGATTATGCATTTAATCAACCCCTGAGGGCCAGTGAAATTGTAAACAAACAACAACAATATATAATATACTCAAATAGTTCAATTTTTCTCGATATGCTGGATCCTGGACACTTGGAATTTAGGTGATGTTTATGAAATTTGTACAAAATGTTCAGTAGAAAATTTGGAATATATTTGGATAACCCTCATTTCAATTATGCATTATTAAAACCCTCGAGGGCCAGTGAAATAGTAAACAAACAACAACAATTAATAATATACACAAATAGTTCAAATTTTCTCGATATGCTGGATCCTGGACACTTGGGAATTTAGGTGATGTTTATGAAATTTGTACAAAATGTTCAGTAGAATATTTGGAATCGATTTAAATAACCTTCATTTCAATTATGCATTTAATCAACCCTTGGGGGCCAGTGAAATAGTAAACAAACAATAACAATATATAATATACTAAAATAGTTCAATTTTTCTCGATATGCTGGATCCTGGACACTTGTGCATTTGGGCGATGTTTATGAAATTTGTACATAATATTCAGTAGAACATTTGGAATCGATTTGAATAACCCTCATTTCAATTTTGCATTTTTACAACCCTTGAGGGCCAATTAATTGTAAACAAACAACAACAATATATAATATACTCAAATAGTACGAGTTTTCTCGATATGCTGGATCTTGGACACCTGGGCTTTAAGGCGATCATTATAAAATTTGTACAAAATATTCAGTAGAACATTTGGAATCGATTTGAATAACCCTCATATTGATTATGCATTTAATCAACCCCTGAGGGCCAGTGAAATTGTAAACAAACAACAACAATATATAATATACTCAAATAGTTCAATTTTTCTCGATATGCTGGATCCTGGACACTTGGGAATTTAGGTGATGTTTATGAAATTTGTACAAAATGTTCAGTAGAAAATTTGGAATATATTTGGATAACCCTCATTTCAATTATGCATTTTTAAAACCCTCGAGGGCCAGTGAAATAGTAAACAAACAACAACAATTAATAATATACACAAATAGTTCAATTTTTCTCGATATGCTGGATCCTGGACACTTGGGAATTTAGGTGATGTTTATGAAATTTGTACAAAATGTTCAGTAGAATATTTGGAATCGATTTAAATAACCCTCATTTCAATTATGCATTTAATCAACCCTTGAGGGCCAGTGAAATAGTAAACAAACAACAACAATTAATAATATACACAAATAGTTCAATTTTTCTCGATATGCTGGATCCTGGACACTTGTGCATTTGGGCGATGTTTATGAAATTTGTACATAAGGTTCAGTAGAACATTTGGAATCGATTTGAATAACCCTCATTTAAATTATGCATTTAATCAACCCTTGAGGGCCAGTGAAATTGTAAACAATCAACAACAATTTAAAATATACTCAAATAGTTCAATTTTTCTCGATATGCTGGATCCTGGACACTTGGGCATATGGGCGATTTTTATGAAATTTATTCAAAATGTTCAGTAGAACATTTGGAATCGATTTGAATAACATTCATTTCAATTATGCGTTTAATCAACCCTTGAGGGCCAGTGAAATAGTAAACAAACAATAACAATATATAATATACTAAAATAGTTTAATTTTTCGCGATATGCTGGATCCTAGACACTTGTGCATTTGGGCGATGTTTATGAAATTTGTACATAATGTTCAGTAGAACATTTGGAATCGATTTGAATAACCTTCATATTAATTATGCATTTAATCAACCCTTGAGGGCCAGTGAAATAGTAAACAAATAATAACAATATATAATATACTAAAATAGTTCAATTTTTCTCGATATGCTGGATCCTGGACACTTGGGAATTTAGGTGATGTTTATGAAATTTGTACATAATGTTCAGTAGAACATTTGGAATCGATTTGAATAACCCTCATTTCAATTTTGCATTTTTACAACCCTTGAGGGCCAATTAATTGTAAACAAACAACAACAATATATAATATACTCAAATAGTACGAGTTTTCTCGATATGCTGGATCTTGGACACCTGGGCTTTAAGGCGATCATTATAAAATTTGTACAAAATATTCAGTAGAACATTTGGAATCGATTTGAATAACCCTCATATTGATTATGCATTTAATCAACCCCTGAGGGCCAGTGAAATTGTAAACAAACAACAACAATATATAATATACTCAAATAGTTCAATTTTTCTCGATATGCTGGATCCTGGACACTTGGGAATTTAGGTGATGTTTATGAAATTTGTACAAAATGTTCAGTAGAAAATTTGGAATATATTTGGATAACCCTCATTTCAATTATGCATTTTTAAAACCCTCGAGGGCCAGTGAAATAGTAAACAAACAACAACAATTAATAATATACACAAATAGTTCAATTTTTCTCGATATGCTGGATCCTGGACACTTGGGAATTTAGGTGATGTTTATGAAATTTGTACAAAATGTTCAGTAGAATATTTGGAATCGATTTAAATAACCCTCATTTCAATTATGCATTTAATCAACCCTTGAGGGCCAGTGAAATTGTAAACAAACAACAACAATATATAATATACTCAAATAGTTCAATTTTTCTCGATATGCTGGATCCTGGACACTTGGGAATTTAGATGATGTTTATGAAATTTGTACAAAATGTTCAGTAGAAAATTTGGAATAGATTTGGATAACCCTCATTTCAATTATGCATTTTTAAAACCCTTGAGGGCCAGTGAAATAGTAAACAAACAACAACAATTAATAATATACACAAATAGTTCAATTTTTCTCGATATGCTGGATCCTAGACACTTGTGCATTTGGGCGATGATTATGAAATTTGTACATAATGTTCAGTAGAACATTTGGAATCGATTTGAATAACCCTCATATTAATTATGCATTTAATCAACCCCTGAGTGCCAGTGAAATTGTAAACAAACAACAACAATATATAATATACTCAAATAGTTCAATTTTTCTCGATATGCTGGATCCTGGACACTTGGGAATTTAGATGATGTTTATGAAATTTGTACAAAATGTTCAGTAGAAAATTTGGAATAGATTTGGATAACCCTCATTTCAATTATGCATTTTTAAAACCCTTGAGGGCCAGTGAAATAGTAAACAAACAACAACAATTAATAATATACACAAATAGTTCAATTTTTCTCGATATGCTGGATCCTGGACACTTGTGCATTTGGGCGATAATTATGAAATTTGTACATAATGTTCAGTAGAACATTTGGAATCGATTTGAATAACCCTCATTTCAATTTTGCATTTTTACAACCCTTGAGGGCCAATTAATTGTAAACAAACAACAACAATATATAATATACTCAAATAGTACGAGTTTTCTCGATATGCTGGATCTTGGACACCTGGGCTTTAAGGCGATCATTATAAAATTTGTACAAAATATTCAGTAGAACAGTTGGAATCTATTTGAATAACTCTTATATTAATTAGGCATTTAATCAACCCCTGATGGCCAGTATAATTGTAAACAAACAACAACAATATATAATATACTCAAATATTACGAGTTTTCTCGATATGCTGGATCTTGGACACCTGGGCTTTAAGACGATCTTTATGAAATTTGTACAAAATATTCAGTAGAACATTTGGAATCTATTTGAATAACCCTTATATTAATTAGGCATTTAATCAACCCCTGATGGCCAGTATAATTGTAAACAAACAACAACAATATATAATATACTCAAATATTACGAGTTTTCTCGATATGCTGGATCTTGGACACCTGGGCTTTAAGGCGATCTTTATGAAATTTGTACATAATGTTCAGTAGAAAATTTGGAATAGATTTGAATAACCCTCATATTAATTATGCATTTAATCAACCCCTGAGGGCTAGTGAAATTGTAAACAAACAACAACAGTATATAATATACTCAAATAGTTCAATTTTTCTCGATATGCTGGATCCTGGACACTTGGGAATTTAGATGATGTTTATGAAATTTGTACAAAATGTTCAGTAGAAAATTTGGAATAGATTTGGATAACCCTCATTTCAATTATGCATTTTTAAAACCCTTGAGGGCCAGTGAAATAGTAAACAAACAACAACAATAAATAATATACACAAATAGTTCAATTTTTCTCGATATGCTGGATCCTGGACACTTGTGCATTTGGGCGATGATTATGAAATTTGTACATTATGTTCAGTAGAACATTTGGAATCGATTTGAATAACCCTCATATTAATTATGCATTTAATCAACCCCTGAGGGCCAGTGAAATTGTAAACAAACAACAACAATATATAATATACTCAAATAGTTCAATTTTTCTCGATATGCTGGATCCTGGACACTTGGGAATTTAGATGATGTTTATGAAATTTGTACAAAATGTTCAGTAGAAAATTTGGAATAGATTTGGATAACCCTCATTTCAATTATGCATTTTTAAAACCCTTGAGGGCCAGTGAAATAGTAAACAAACAACAACAATTAATAATATACACAAATAGTTCAATTTTTCTCGATATGCTGGATCCTGGACACTTGTGCATTTGGGCGATGATTATGAAATTTGTACATAATGTTCAGTAGAACATTTGGAATCGATTTGAATAACCCTCATTTCAATTTTGCATTTTTACAACCCTTGAGGGCCAATTAATTGTAAACAAACAACAACAATATATTATATACTCAAATAGTTCAATTTTTCTCGATATGCTGGATCCTGGACACTTGGGAATTTAGGTGATGTTTATGAAATTTGTACAAAATGTTCAGTAGAAAATTTGGAATCGATTTGAATAACCCTCATTTAAATTATGCATTTAATCAACCCTTGAGGGCCAGTGAAATTGTAAACAATCAACAACAATTTAAAATATACTCAAATAGTTCAATTTTTCTCGATATGCTGGATCCTGGACACTTGGGCATATGGGCGATTTTTATGAAATTTATTCAAAATGTTCAGTAGAACATTTGGAATCGATTTGAATAACCTTCATATTAATTATGCATTTAATCAACCCTTGAGGGCCAGTGAAATAGTAAACAAATAATAACAATATATAATATACTAAAATAGTTCAATTTTTCTCGATATGCTGGATCCTGGACACTTGGGAATTTAGGTGATGTTTATGAAATTTGTACAAAATGTTCAGTAGAAAATTTGGAATATATTTGGATAAATCTCATTTCAATTATGCATTTTTAAAACCCTCGAGGGCCAGTGAAATAGTAAACAAACAACAACAATTAATAATATACACAAATAGTTCAATTTTTCTCGATATGCTGGATCCTGGACACTTGGGAATTTAGGTGATGTTTATGAAATTTGTACAAAATGTTCAGTAGAATATTTGGAATCGATTTAAATAACCTTCATTTCAATTATGCATTTAATCAACCTTTGAGGGCCAGTGAAATAGTAAACAAACAATAACAATATATAATATACTAAAATAGTTCAATTTTTCTCGATATGCTGGATCCTGGACACTTGTGCATTTGGGCGATGATTATGAAATTTGTACATAATGTTCAGTAGAACATTTGGAATCGATTTGAATAACCCTCATATTGATTATGCATTTAATCAACCCCTGAGGGCCAGTGAAATTGTAAACAAACAACAACAATATATAATATACTCAAATAGTTCAATTTTTCTCGATATGCTGGATCCTGGACACTTGGGAATTTAGGTGATGTTTATGAAATTTGTACAAAATGTTCAGTAGAAAATTTGGAATATATTTGGATAACCCTCATTTCAATTATGCATTATAAAAACCCTCGAGGGCCAGTGAAATAGTAAACAAACAACAACAATTAATAATATACACAAATAGTTCAAATTTTCTCGATATGCTGGATCCTGGACACTTGGGAATTTAGGTGATGTTTATGAAATTTGTACAAAATGTTCAGTAGAATATTTGGAATCGATTTAAATAACCTTCATTTCAATTATGCATTTAATCAACCCTTGGGGGCCAGTGAAATAGTAAACAAACAATAACAATATATAATATACTAAAATAGTTCAATTTTTCTCGATATGCTGGATCCTGGACACTTGTGCATTTGGGCGATGATTATGAAATTTGTACATAATGTTCAGTAGAACATTTGGAATCGATTTGAATAACTTTCATTTAAATTATGCATTTAATCAACCCTTGAGGGCCAGTGAAATTGTAAACAATCAACAACAATTTAAAATATACTCAAATAGTTCAATTTTTCTCGATATGCTGGATCCTGGACACTTGGGCATATGGGCGATTTTTATGAAATTTATTCAAAATGTTCAGTAGAACATTTGGAATCGATTTGAATAACATTCATTTCAATTATGCGTTTAATCAACCCTTGAGGGCCAGTGAAATAGTAAACAAACAATAACAATATATAATATACTAAAATAGTTTAATTTTTCGCGATATGCTGGATCCTAGACACTTGTGCATTTGGGCGATATTTATGAAATTTGTACATAATGTTCAGTAGAACATTTGGAATCGATTTGAATAACCTTCATATTAATTATGCATTTAATCAACCCTTGAGGGCCAGTGAAATAGTAAACAAATAATAACAATATATAATATACTAAAATAGTTCAATTTTTCTCGATATGCTGGATCCTGGACACTTGGGAATTTAGGTGATGTTTATGAAATTTGTACAAAATGTTCAGTAGAAAATTTGGAATATATTTGGATAAATCTCATTTCAATTATGCATTTTTAAAACCCTCGAGGGCCAGTGAAATAGTAAACAAACAACAACAATTAATAATATACACAAATAGTTCAATTTTTCTCGATATGCTGGATCCTGGACACTTGGGAATTTAGGTGATGTTTATGAAAATTGTACAAAATGTTCAGTAGAATATTTGGAATCGATTTAAATAACTTTCATTTCAATTATGCATTTAATCAACCTTTGAGGGCCAGTGAAATAGTAAACAAACAATAACAATATATAATATACTAAAATAGTTCAATTTTTCTCGATATGCTGGATCCTGGACACTTGTGCATTTGGGCGATGATTATGAAATTTGTACATAATGTTCAGTAGAACATTTGGAATCGATTTGAATAACCCTCATATTGATTATGCATTTAATCAACCCCTGAGGGCCAGTGAAATTGTAAACAAACAACAACAATATATAATATACTCAAATAGTTCAATTTTTCTCGATATGCTGGATCCTGGACACTTGGGAATTTAGGTGATGTTTATGAAATTTGTACAAAATGTTCAGTAGAAAATTTGGAATATATTTGGATAACCCTCATTTCAATTATGCATTATTAAAACCCTCGAGGGCCAGTGAAATAGTTAACAAACAACAACAATTAATAATATACACAAATAGTTCAAATTTTCTCGATATGCTGGATCCTGGACACTTGGGAATTTAGGTGATGTTTATGAAATTTGTACAAAATGTTCAGTAGAATATTTGGAATCGATTTAAATAACCTTCATTTCAATTATGCATTTAATCAACCCTTGGGGGCCAGTGAAATAGTAAACAAACAATAACAATATATAATATACTAAAATAGTTCAATTTTTCTCGATATGCTGGATCCTGGACACTTGTGCATTTGGGCGATGTTTATGAAATTTGTACATAATGTTCAGTAGAACATTTGGAATCGATTTGAATAACCCTTATATTAATTATGCATTTAATCAACCCCTGAGGGCAAGCGAATTTGTAAACAAACAACAACAGTATATAATATACTCAAATAGTTCAATTTTTCTCGATATGCTGGATCGTGGACACTTGGGAATTTAGATGATGTTTATGAAATTTGTACAAAATGTTCAGTAGAAAATTTGGAATAGATTTGGATAACCCTCATTTCAATTATGCATTTTTAAACCCTTGAGGGCCAGTGAAATAGTAAACAAACAACAACAATTAATAATATACACAAATAGTTCAATTTTTCTCGATATGCTGGATCCTGGACACTTGTGCATTTGGGCGATGATTATGAAATTTGTACATAATGTTCAGTAGAACATTTGGAATCGATTTGAATAACCCTCATATTAATTATGCATTTAATCAACCCCTGAGTGCCAGTGAAATTGTAAACAAACAACAACAATATATAATATACTCAAATAGTTCAATTTTTCTCGATATGCTGGATCCTGGACACTTGAGAATTTAGATGATGTTTATGAAATTTGTACAAAATGTTCAGTAGAAAATTTGGAATAGATTTGGATAACCCTCATTTCAATTATGCATTTTTAAAACCCTTGAGGGCCAGTGAAATAGTAAACAAACAACAACAATTAATAATATACACAAATAGTTCAATTTTTCTCGATATGCTGGATCCTGGACACTTGTGCATTTGGGCGATGATTATGAAATTTGTACATAATGTTCAGTAGAACATTTGGAATCGATTTGAATAACCCTCATTTCAATTTTGCATTTTTACAACCCTTGAGGGCCAATTAATTGTAAACAAACAACAACAATATATAATATACTCAAATAGTACGAGTTTTCTCGATATGCTGGATCTTGGACACCTGGGCTTTAAGGCGATCATTATAAAATTTGTACAAAATATTCAGTAGAACATTTGGAATCGATTTGAATAACCCTCATATTGATTATGCATTTAATCAACCCCTGAGGGCCAGTGAAATTGTAAACAAACAACAACAATATATAATATACTCAAATAGTTCAATTTTTCTCGATATGCTGGATCCTGGACACTTGGGAATTTAGGTGATGTTTATGAAATTTGTACAAAATGTTCAGTAGAAAATTTGGAATATATTTGGATAACCCTCATTTCAATTATGCATTCTTAAAACCCTCGAGGGCCAGTGAAATAGTAAACAAACAACAACAATTAATAATATACACAAATAGTTCAATTTTTCTCGATATGCTGGATCCTGGACACTTGTGCATTTGGGCGATGATTATGAAATTTGTACATTATGTTCAGTAGAACATTTGGAATCGATTTGAATAACCCTCATATTAATTATGCATTTAATCAACCCCTGAGGGCCAGTGAAATTGTAAACAAACAACAACAATATATAATATACTCAAATAGTTCAATTTTTCTCGATATGCTGGATCCTGGACACTTGGGAATTTAGATGATGTTTATGAAATTTGTACAAAATGTTCAGTAGAAAATTTGGAATAGATTTGGATAACCCTCATTTCAATTATGCATTTTTAAAACCCTTGAGGGCCAGTGAAATAGTAAACAAACAACAACAATTAATAATATACACAAATAGTTCAATTTTTCTCGATATGCTGGATCCTGGACACTTGTGCATTTGGGCGATGATTATGAAATTTGTACATAATGTTCAGTAGAACATTTGGAATCGATTTGAATAACCCTCATTTCAATTTTGCATTTTTACAACCCTTGAGGGCCAATTAATTGTAAACAAACAACAACAATATATAATATACTCAAATAGTTCAATTTTGCTCGATATGCTGGATCCTGGACACTTGGGAATTTAGGTGATGTTTATGAAATTTGTACAAAATGTTCAGTAGAAAATTTGGAATCGATTTGAATAACCCTCATTTAAATTATGCATTTAATCAACCCTTGAGGGCCAGTGAAATTGTAAACAATCAACAACAATTTAAAATATACTCAAATAGTTCAATTTTTCTCGATATGCTGGATCCTGGACACTTGGGAATTTAGGTGATGTTTATGAAATTTGTACAAAATGTTCAGTAGAAAATTTGGAATATATTTGGATAAATCTCATTTCAATTATGCATTTTTAAAACCCTCGAGGGCCAGTGAAATAGTAAACAAACAACAACAATTAATAATATACACAAATAGTTCAATTTTTCTCGATATGCTGGATCCTGGACACTTGGGAATTTAGGTGATGTTTATGAAATTTGTACAAAATGTTCAGTAGAATATTTGGAATCGATTTAAATAACCTTCATTTCAATTATGCATTTAATCAACCTTTGAGGGCCAGTGAAATAGTAATCAAACAATAACAATATATAATATACTAAAATAGTTCAATTTTTCTCGATATGCTGGATCCTGGACACTTGTGCATTTGGGCGATGATTATGAAATTTGTACATAATGTTCAGTAGAACATTTGGAATCGATTTGAATAACCCTCATATTGATTATGCATTTAATCAACCCCTGAGGGCCAGTGAAATTGTAAACAAACAACAACAATATATAATATACTCAAATAGTTCAATTTTTCTCGATATGCTGGATCCTGGACACTTGGGAATTTAGGTGATGTTTATGAAATTTGTACAAAATGTTCAGTAGAAAATTTGGAATATATTTGGATAACCCTCATTTCAATTATGCATTATTAAAACCCTCGAGGGCCAGTGAAATAGTAAACAAACAACAACAATTAATAATATACACAAATAGTTCAAATTTTCTCGATATGCTGGATCCTGGACACTTGGGAATTTAGGTGATGTTTATGAAATTTGTACAAAATGTTCAGTAGAATATTTGGAATCGATTTAAATAACCTTCATTTCAATTATGCATTTAATCAACCCTTGGGGGCCAGTGAAATAGTAAACAAACAATAACAATATATAATATACTAAAATAGTTCAATTTTTCTCGATATGCTGGATCCTGGACACTTGTGCATTTGGGCGATGATTATGAAATTTGTACATAATGTTCAGTAGAACATTTGGAATCGATTTGAATAACCCTCATTTAAATTATGCATTTAATCAACCCTTGAGGGCCAGTGAAATTGTAAACAATCAACAACAATTTAAAATATACTCAAATAGTTCAATTTTTCTCGATATGCTGGATCCTGGACACTTGGGCATATGGGCGATTTTTATGAAATTTATTCAAAATGTTCAGTAGAACATTTGGAATCGATTTGAATAACATTCATTTCAATTATGCGTTTAATCAACCCTTGAGGGCCAGTGAAATAGTAAACAAACAATAACAATATATAATATACTAAAATAGTTTAATTTTTCGCGATATGCTGGATCCTAGACACTTGTGCATTTGGGCGATGTTTATGAAATTTGTACATAATGTTCAGTAGAACATTTGGAATCGATTTGAATAACCTTCATATTAATTATGCATTTAATCAACCCTTGAGGGCCAGTGAAATAGTAAACAAATAATAACAATATATAATATACTAAAATAGTTCAATTTTTCTCGATATGCTGGATCCTGGACACTTGGGAATTTAGGTGATGTTTATGAAATTTGTACAAAATGTTCAGTAGAAAATTTGGAATATATTTGGATAAATCTCATTTCAATTATGCATTTTTAAAACCCTCGAGGGCCAGTGAAATAGTAAACAAACAACAACAATTAATAATATACACAAATAGTTCAATTTTTCTCGATATGCTGGATCCTGGACACTTGGGAATTTAGGTGATGTTTATGAAAATTGTACAAAATGTTCAGTAGAATATTTGGAATCGATTTAAATAACTTTCATTTCAATTATGCATTTAATCAACCTTTGAGGGCCAGTGAAATAGTAAACAAACAATAACAATATATAATATACTAAAATAGTTCAATTTTTCTCGATATGCTGGATCCTGGACACTTGTGCATTTGGGCGATGATTATGAAATTTGTACATAATGTTCAGTAGAACATTTGGAATCGATTTGAATAACCCTCATATTGATTATGCATTTAATCAACCCCTGAGGGCCAGTGAAATTGTAAACAAACAACAACAATATATAATATACTCAAATAGTTCAATTTTTCTCGATATGCTGGATCCTGGACACTTGGGAATTTAGGTGATGTTTATGAAATTTGTACAAAATGTTCAGTAGAAAATTTGGAATATATTTGGATAACCCTCATTTCAATTATGCATTATTAAAACCCTCGAGGGCCAGTGAAATAGTTAACAAACAACAACAATTAATAATATACACAAATAGTTCAAATTTTCTCGATATGCTGGATCCTGGACACTTGGGAATTTAGGTGATGTTTATGAAATTTGTACAAAATGTTCAGTAGAATATTTGGAATCGATTTAAATAACCTTCATTTCAATTATGCATTTAATCAACCCTTGGGGGCCAGTGAAATAGTAAACAAACAATAACAATATATAATATACTAAAATAGTTCAATTTTTCTCGATATGCTGGATCCTGGACACTTGTGCATTTGGGCGATGTTTATGAAATTTGTACATAATGTTCAGTAGAACATTTGGAATCGATTTGAATAACCCTTATATTAATTATGCATTTAATCAACCCCTGAGGGCAAGCGAATTTGTAAACAAACAACAACAGTATATAATATACTCAAATAGTTCAATTTTTCTCGATATGCTGGATCGTGGACACTTGGGAATTTAGATGATGTTTATGAAATTTGTACAAAATGTTCAGTAGAAAATTTGGAATAGATTTGGATAACCCTCATTTCAATTATGCATTTTTAAACCCTTGAGGGCCAGTGAAATAGTAAACAAACAACAACAATTAATAATATACACAAATAGTTCAATTTTTCTCGATATGCTGGATCCTGGACACTTGTGCATTTGGGCGATGATTATGAAATTTGTACATAATGTTCAGTAGAACATTTGGAATCGATTTGAATAACCCTCATATTAATTATGCATTTAATCAACCCCTGAGTGCCAGTGAAATTGTAAACAAACAACAACAATATATAATATACTCAAATAGTTCAATTTTTCTCGATATGCTGGATCCTGGACACTTGAGAATTTAGATGATGTTTATGAAATTTGTACAAAATGTTCAGTAGAAAATTTGGAATAGATTTGGATAACCCTCATTTCAATTATGCATTTTTAAAACCCTTGAGGGCCAGTGAAATAGTAAACAAACAACAACAATTAATAATATACACAAATAGTTCAATTTTTCTCGATATGCTGGATCCTGGACACTTGTGCATTTGGGCGATGATTATGAAATTTGTACATAATGTTCAGTAGAACATTTGGAATCGATTTGAATAACCCTCATTTCAATTTTGCATTTTTACAACCCTTGAGGGCCAATTAATTGTAAACAAACAACAACAATATATAATATACTCAAATAGTACGAGTTTTCTCGATATGCTGGATCTTGGACACCTGGGCTTTAAGGCGATCATTATAAAATTTGTACAAAATATTCAGTAGAACATTTGGAATCGATTTGAATAACCCTCATATTGATTATGCATTTAATCAACCCCTGAGGGCCAGTGAAATTGTAAACAAACAACAACAATATATAATATACTCAAATAGTTCAATTTTTCTCGATATGCTGGATCCTGGACACTTGGGAATTTAGGTGATGTTTATGAAATTTGTACAAAATGTTCAGTAGAAAATTTGGAATATATTTGGATAACCCTCATTTCAATTATGCATTCTTAAAACCCTCGAGGGCCAGTGAAATAGTAAACAAACAACAACAATTAATAATATACACAAATAGTTCAATTTTTCTCGATATGCTGGATCCTGGACACTTGGGAATTTAGGTGATGTTTATGAAATTTGTACAAAATGTTCAGTAGAATATTTGGAATCGATTTAAATAACCCTCATTTCAATTATGCATTTAATCAACCCTTGAGGGCCAGTGAAATTGTAAACAAACAACAACAATATATAATATACTCAAATAGTTCAATTTTTCTCGATATGCTGGATCCTGGACACTTGAGAATTTAGATGATGTTTATGAAATTTGTACAAAATGTTCAGTAGAAAATTTGGAATAGATTTGGATAACCCTCATTTCAATTATGCATTTTTAAAACCCTTGAGGGCCAGTGAAATAGTAAACAAACAACAACAATTAATAATATACACAAATAGTTCAATTTTTCTCGATATGCTGGATCCTGGACACTTGTGCATTTGGGCGATGATTATGAAATTTGTACATAATGTTCAGTAGAACATTTGGAATCGATTTGAATAACCCTCATTTCAATTTTGCATTTTTACAACCCTTGAGGGCCAATTAATTGTAAACAAACAACAACAATATATAATATACTCAAATAGTACGAGTTTTCTCGATATGCTGGATCTTGGACACCTGGGCTTTAAGGCGATCATTATAAAATTTGTACAAAATATTCAGTAGAACAGTTGGAATCTATTTGAATAACCCTTATATTAATTAGGCATTTAATCAACCCCTGATGGCCAGTATAATTGTAAACAAACAACAACAATATATAATATACTCAAATATTACGAGTTTTCTCGATATGCTGGATCTTGGACACCTGGGCTTTAAGGCGATCTTTATGAAATTTGTACAAAATATTCAGTAGAACATTTGGAATCTATTTGAATAACCCTTATATTAATTAGGCATTTAATCAACCCCTGATGGCCAGTATAATTGTAAACAAACAACAACAATATATAATATACTCAAATATTACGAGTTTTCTCGATATGCTGGATCTTGGACACCTGGGCTTTAAGGCGATCTTTATGAAATTTGTACAAAATGTTCAGTAGAAAATTTGGAATAGATTTGAATAACCCTCATATTAATTATGCATTTAATCAACCCCTGAGGGCCAGTGAAATTGTAAACAAACAACAACAGTATATAATATACTCAAATAGTTCAATTTTTCTCGATATGCTGGATCCTGGACACTTGTGAATTTAGATGATGTTTATGAAATTTGTACAAAATGTTCAGTAGAAAATTTGGAATAGATTTGGATAACCCTCATTTCAATTATGCATTTTTAAAACCCTTGAGGGCCAGGGAAATAGTAAACAAACAACAACAATAAATAATATACACAAATAGTTCAATTTTTCTCGATATGCTGGATCCTGGACACTTGTGCATTTGGGCGATGATTATGAAATTTGTACATAATGTTCAGTAGAACATTTGGAATCGATTTGAATAACCCTCATATTAATTATGCATTTAATCAACCCCTGAGGGCCAGTGAAATTGTAAACAAACAACAACAATATATAATATACTCAAATAGTTCAATTTTTCTCGATATGCTGGATCCTGGACACTTGGGAATTTAGATGATGTTTATGAAATTTGTACAAAATGTTCAGTAGAAAATTTGGAATAGATTTGGATAACCCTCATTTCAATTATGCATTTTTAAAACCCTTGAGGGCCAGTGAAATAGTAAACAAACAATAACAATATATAATATACTAAAATAGTTCAATTTTTCTCGATATGCTGGATCCTGGACACTTGGGAATTTAGATGATGTTTATGAAATTTGTACAAAATGTTCAGTAGAAAATTTGGAATAGATTTGGATAACCCTCATTTCAATTATGCATTTTTAAAACCCTCGAGGGCCAGTGAAATAGTAAACAAACAACAACAATTAATAATATACACAAATAGTTCAATTTTTCTCGATATGCTGGATCCTGGACACTTGGGAATTTAGGTGATGTTTATGAAATTTGTACAAAATGTTCAGTAGAATATTTGGAATCGATTTAAATAACCTTCATTTCAATTATGCATTTAATCAACCCTTGAGGGCCAGTGAAATAGTAAACAAACAATAACAATTTATAATATACTAAAATAGTTCAATTTTTCTCGATATGCTGGATCCTGGACACTTGGGAATTTAGATGATGTTTATGAAATTTGTACAAAATGTTCAGTAGAAAATTTGGAATAGATTTGGATAACCCTCATTTCAATTATGCATTTTTAAACCCTTGAGGGCCAGTGAAATAGTAAACAAACAACAACAATTAATAATATACACAAATAGTTCAATTTTTCTCGATATGCTGGATCCTGGACACTTGTACATTTGGGCGATGTTTATGAAATTTGTACATAAGGTTCAGAAGAACATTTGGAATCGATTTGAATAACCCTCATTTAAATTATGCATTTAATCAACCCTTGAGGGCCAGTGAAATTGTAAACAATCAACAACAATTTAAAATATACTCAAATAGTTCAATTTTTCTCGTTATGCTGGATCCTGGACACTTGTGCATTTGGGCGATGTTTATGAAATTTGTACATAATGTTCAGTAGAACATTTGGAATCGATTTGAATAACCCTCATATTAATTATGCATTTTATCAACCCCTGAGGGCCAGTGAAATTGTAAACAAACAACAACAATATATAATATACTCAAATAGTTCAATTTTTCTCGATATGCTGGATCCTGGACACTTGGGAATTTAGGTGATGTTTATGAAATTTGTACAAAATGTTCAGTAGAAAATTTGGAATATATTTGGATAACCCTCATTTCAATTATGCATTTTTACAACCCTTGAGGGCCAATTAATTGTAAACAAACAACAACAATATATAATATACTCAAATAGTACGAGTTTTCTCGATATGCTGGATCTTGGACACCTGGGCTTTAAGGCGATCATTATAAAATTTGTACAAAATATTCAGTAGAACAGTTGGAATCTATTTGAATAACCCTTATATTAATTAGGCATTTAATCAACCCCTGATGGCCAGTATAATTGTAAACAAACAACAACAATATATAATATACTCAAATATTACGAGTTTTCTCGATATGCTGGATCTTGGACACCTGGGCTTTAAGGCGATCTTTATGAAATTTGTACAAAATATTCAGTAGAACATTTGGAATCTATTTGAATAACCCTTATATTAATTAGGCATTTAATCAACCCCTGATGGCCAGTATAATTGTAAACAAACAACAACAATATATAATATACTCAAATATTACGAGTTTTCTCGATATGCTGGATCTTGGACACCTGGGCTTTAAGGCGATCTTTATGAAATTTGTACAAAATGTTCAGTAGAAAATTTGGAATAGATTTGAATAACCCTCATATTAATTATGCATTTAATCAACCCCTGAGGGCCAGTGAAATTGTAAACAAACAACAACAGTATATAATATACTCAAATAGTTCAATTTTTCTCGATATGCTGGATCCTGGACACTTGTGAATTTAGATGATGTTTATGAAATTTGTACAAAATGTTCAGTAGAAAATTTGGAATAGATTTGGATAACCCTCATTTCAATTATGCATTTTTAAAACCCTTGAGGGCCAGTGAAATAGTAAACAAACAACAACAATAAATAATATACACAAATAGTTCAATTTTTCTCGATATGCTGGATCCTGGACACTTGTGCATTTGGGCGATGATTATGAAATTTGTACATTATGTTCAGTAGAACATTTGGAATCGATTTGAATAACCCTCATATTAATTATGCATTTAATCAACCCCTGAGGGCCAGTGAAATTGTAAACAAACAACAACAATATATAATATACTCAAATAGTTCAATTTTTCTCGATATGCTGGATCCTGGACACTTGGGAATTTAGATGATGTTTATGAAATTTGTACAAAATGTTCAGTAGAAAATTTGGAATAGATTTGGATAACCCTCATTTCAATTATGCATTTTTAAAACCCTTGAGGGCCAGTGAAATAGTAAACAAACAATAACAATATATAATATACTAAAATAGTTCAATTTTTCTCGATATGCTGGATCCTGGACACTTGGGAATTTAGATGATGTTTATGAAATTTGTACAAAATGTTCAGTAGAAAATTTGGAATAGATTTGGATAACCCTCATTTCAATTATGCATTTTTAAAACCCTCGAGGGCCAGTGAAATAGTAAACAAACAACAACAATTAATAATATACACAAATAGTTCAATTTTTCTCGATATGCTGGATCCTGGACACTTGGGAATTTAGGTGATGTTTATGAAATTTGTACAAAATGTTCAGTAGAATATTTGGAATCGATTTAAATAACCTTCATTTCAATTATGCATTTAATCAACCCTTGAGGGCCAGTGAAATAGTAAACAAACAATAACAATTTATAATATACTAAAATAGTTCAATTTTTCTCGATATGCTGGATCCTGGACACTTGGGAATTTAGATGATGTTTATGAAATTTGTACAAAATGTTCAGTAGAAAATTTGGAATAGATTTGGATAACCCTCATTTCAATTATGCATTTTTAAACCCTTGAGGGCCAGTGAAATAGTAAACAAACAACAACAATTAATAATATACACAAATAGTTCAATTTTTCTCGATATGCTGGATCCTGGACACTTGTACATTTGGGCGATGTTTATGAAATTTGTACATAAGGTTCAGAAGAACATTTGGAATCGATTTGAATAACCCTCATTTAAATTATGCATTTAATCAACCCTTGAGGGCCAGTGAAATTGTAAACAATCAACAACAATTTAAAATATACTCAAATAGTTCAATTTTTCTCGATATGCTGGATCCTGGACACTTGTGCATTTGGGCGATGTTTATGAAATTTGTACATAATGTTCAGTAGAACATTTGGAATCGATTTGAATAACCCTCATATTAATTATGCATTTAATCAACCCCTGAGGGCCAGTGAAATTGTAAACAAACAACAACAATATATAATATACTCAAATAGTTCAATTTTTCTCGATATGCTGGATCCTGGACACTTGGGAATTTAGGTGATGTTTATGAAATTTCTACAAAATGTTCAGTAGAAAATTTGGAATATATTTGGATAACCCTCATTTCAATTATGCATTTTTAAAACCCTTGAGGGCCAGTGAAATAGTAAACAAACAACAACAATTAATAATATACACAAATAGTTCAATTTTTCTCGATATGCTGGATCCTGGACACTTGTGCATTTGGGCGATGATTATGAAATTTGTACATAATGTTCAGTAGAACATTTGGAATCGATTTGAATATCCCTCATTTCAGTTTTGCATTTTTACAACCCTTGAGGGCCAGTGAAATTGTAAACAAACAACAACAATATATAATATTCTCAAATAGTACGAGTTTTCTCGATATGCTGGATCTTGGACACCTGGGCTTTAAGGCGATCATTATGAAATTTGTACAAAATGTTCAGTAGAATATTTGGAATCGATTAAAATAACCTTCATTTCAATTATGCATTTAATCAACCCTTGAGGGCCAGTGAAATAGTAAACAAATAATAACAATATATAATATACTAAGATAGTTCAATTTTTCTCGATATGCTGGATCCTTGACACTTGGGAATTTAGGTGATGTTTATGAAATTTGTACAAAATGTTCAGTAGAATATTTGGAATCGATTTAAATAACCTTCATTTCAATTATGCATTTAATCAACCTTTGAGGGCCAGTGAAATAGTAAACAAACAATAACAATATATAATATACTAAAATAGTTCAATTTTTCTCGATATGCTGGATCCTGGACACTTGGGAATTTGGATGATGTTTATGAAATTTGTACAAAATGTTCAGTAGAAAATTTGGAATAGATTTGGATAACCCTCATTTCAATTATGCATTTTTAAAACCCTTGAGGGCCAGTGAAATAGTAAACAAAACACAACAATTAATAATATACACAAATAGTTCAATTTTTCTCGATATGCTGGATCCTGGACACTTGTGCATTTGGGCGATGATTATGAAATTTGTACATAATGTTCAGTAGAACATTTGGAATCGATTTGAATAACTCTCATATTGATTATGCATTTAATCAACCCCTGAGGGCCAGTGAAATTGTAAACAAACAACAACAATATATAATATACTCAAATAGTTCAATTTTTCTCGATATGCTGGATCCTGGACACTTGGGAATTTAGGTGATGTTTATGAAATTTGTACAAAATGTTCAGTAGAAAATTTGGAATATATTTGGATAACCCTCATTTCAATTATGCATTTTTAAAACCCTCGAGGGCCAGTGAAATAGTAAACAAACAACAACAATTAATAATATACACAAATAGTTCAATTTTTCTCGATATGCTGGATCCTGGACACTTCGGAATTTAGGTGATGTTTATGAAATTTGTACATAATGTTCAGTAGAACATTTGGAATCGATTTGAATAACCCTTATATTAATTATGCATTTAATCAACCCCTGAGGGCCAGTGAATTTGTAAACAAACAACAACAGTATATAATATACTCAAATAGTTCAATTTTTCTCGATATGCTGGATCGTGGACACTTGGGAATTTAGATGATGTTTATGAAATTTGTACAAAATGTTCAGTAGAAAATTTGGAATAGATTTGGATAACCCTCATTTCAATTATGCATTTTTAAACCCTTGAGGGCCAGTGAAATAGTAAACAAACAATAACAATATATAATATACTAAAATAGTTCAATTTTTCTCGATATGCTGGATCCTGGACACTTGGGAATTTAGATGATGTTTATGAAATTTGTACAAAATGTTCAGTAGAAAATTTGGAATTGATTTGGATAACCCTCATTTCAATTATGCATTTTTAAAACCCTCGAGGGCCAGTGAAATAGTAAACAAACAACAACAATTAATAATATACACAAATAGTTCAATTTTTCTCGATATGCTGGATCCTGGACACTTGGGAATTTAGGTGATGTTTATGAAATTTGTACAAAATGTTCAGTAGAATATTTGGAATCGATTTAAATAACCTTCATTTCAATTATGCATTTAATCAACCCTTGAGGGCCAGTGAAATTGTAAACAATCAACAACAATTTAAAATATACTCAAATAGTTCAATTTTTCTCGATATGCTGGATCCTGGACACTTGTGCATTTGGGCGATGTTTATGAAATTTGTACATAATGTTCAGTAGAACATTTGGAATCGATTTGAATAACCCTCATATTAATTATGCATTTAATCAACCCCTGAGGGCCAGTGAAATTGTAAACAAACAACAACAATATATAATATACTCAAATAGTTCAATTTTTCTCGATATGCTGGATCCTGGACACTTGGGAATTTAGGTGATGTTTATGAAATTTGTACAAAATGTTCAGTAGAAAATTTGGAATATATTTGGATAACCCTCATTTCAATTATGCATTTTTAAAACCCTTGAGGGCCAGTGAAATAGTAAACAAACAACAACAATTAATAATATACACAAATAGTTCAATTTTTCTCGATATGCTGGATCCTGGACACTTGTGCATTTGGGCGATGATTATGAAATTTGTACATAATGTTCAGTAGAACATTTGGAATCGATTTGAATATCCCTCATTTCAGTTTTGCATTTTTACAACCCTTGAGGGCCAGTGAAATTGTAAACAAACAACAACAATATATAATATACTCAAATAGTTCAATTTTTCTCGATATGCTGGATCCTGGACACTTGGGAATTTAGGTGATGTTTATGAAATTTGTACAAAATGTTCAGTAGAAAATTTGGAATATATTTGGATAACCCTCATTTCAATTATGCATTTTTAAAACCCTTGAGGGCCAGTGAAATAGTAAACAAACAACAACAATTAATAATATACACAAATAGTTCAATTTTTCTCGATATGCTGGATCCTGGACACTTGTGCATTTGGGCGATGATTATGAAATTTGTACATAATGTTCAGTAGAATATTTGGAATCGATTTGAATATCCCTCATTTCAGTTTTGCATTTTTACAACCCTTGAGGGCCAGTGAAATTGTAAACAAACAACAACAATATATAATATTCTCAAATAGTACGAGTTTTCTCGATATGCTGGATCTTGGACACCTGGGCTTTAAGGCGATCATTATGAAATTTGTACAAAATGTTCAGTAGAATATTTGGAATCGATTAAAATAACCTTCATTTCAATTATGCATTTAATCAACCCTTGAGGGCCAGTGAAATAGTAAACAAATAATAACAATATATAATATACTAAAATAGTTCAATTTTTCTCGATATGCTGGATCCTGGACACTTGGGAATTTAGGTGATGTTTATGAAATTTGTACAAAATGTTCAGTAGAATATTTGGAATCGATTTAAATAACCTTCATTTCAATTATGCATTTAATCAACCTTTGAGGGCCAGTGAAATAGTAAACAAACAATAACAATATATAATATACTAAAATAGTTCAATTTTTCTCGATATGCTGGATCCTGGACACTTGGGAATTTAGATGATGTATATGAAATTTGTACAAAATGTTCAGTAGAATATTTGGAATCGATTTAAATAACCTTCATTTCAATTATGCATTTAATCAACCCTTGGGGGCCAGTGAAATAGTAAACAAACAATAACAATATATAATATACTAAAATAGTTCAATTTTTCTCGATATGCTGGATCCTGGACACTTGTGCATTTGGGCGATGTTTATGAAATTTGTACATAATGTTCAGTAGAACATTTGGAATCGATTTGAATAACCCTTATATTAATTATGCATTTAATCAACCCCTGAGGGCCAGTGAATTTGTAAACAAACAACAACAGTATATAATATACTCAAATAGTTCAATTTTTCTCGATATGCTGGATCGTGGACACTTGGGAATTTAGATGATGTTTATGAAATTTGTACAAAATGTTCAGTAGAAAATTTGGAATAGATTTGGATAACCCTCATTTCAATTATGCATTTTTAAACCCTTGAGGGCCAGTGAAATAGTAAACAAACAATAACTATATATAATATACTAAAATAGTTCAATTTTTCTCGATATGCTGGATCCTGGACACTTGGGAATTTAGATGATGTTTATGAAATTTGTACAAAATGTTCAGTAGAAAATTTGGAATAGATTTGGATAACCCTCATTTCAATTATGCATTTTTAAAACCCTCGAGGGCCAGTGAAATAGTAAACAAACAACAACAATTAATAATATACACAAATAGTTCAATTTTTCTCGATATGCTGGATCCTGGACACTTGGGAATTTAGGTGATGTTTATGAAATTTGTACATAATGTTCAGTAGAACATTTGGAATCGATTTGAATATCCCTCATTTCAGTTTTGCATTTTTACAACCCTTGAGGGCCAGTGAAATTGTAAACAAACAACAACAATATATAATATTCTCAAATAGTACGAGTTTTCTCGATATGCTGGATCTTGGACACCTGGGCTTTAAGGCGATCATTATGAAATTTGTACAAAATGTTCAGTAGAATATTTGGAATCGATTAAAATAACCTTCATTTCAATTATGCATTTAATCAACCCTTGAGGGCCAGTGAAATAGTAAACAAATAATAACAATATATAATATACTAAAATAGTTCAATTTTTCTCGATATGCTGGATCCTGGACACTTGGGAATTTAGGTGATGTTTATGAAATTTGTACAAAATGTTCAGTAGAATATTTGGAATCGATTTAAATAACCTTCATTTCAATTATGCATTTAATCAACCTTTGAGGGCCAGTGAAATAGTAAACAAACAATAACAATATATAATATACTAAAATAGTTCAATTTTTCTCGATATGCTGGATCCTGGACACTTGGGAATTTAGATGATGTTTATGAAATTTGTACAAAATGTTCAGTAGAAAATTTGGAATAGATTTGGATAACCCTCATTTCAATTATGCATTTTTAAAACCCTTGAGGGCCAGTGAAATAGTAAACAAAACACAACAATTAATAATATACACAAATAGTTCAATTTTTCTCGATATGCTGGATCCTGGACACTTGTGCATTTGGGCGATGATTATGAAATTTGTACATAATGTTCAGTAGAACATTTGGAATCGATTTGAATAACCCTCATATTGATTATGCATTTAATCAACCCCTGAGGGCCAGTGAAATTGTAAACAAACAACAACAATATATAATATACTCAAATAGTTCAATTTTTCTCGATATGCTGGATCCTGGACACTTGGGAATTTAGGTGATGTTTATGAAATTTGTACAAAATGTTCAGTAGAAAATTTGGAATATATTTGGATAACCCTCATTTCAATTATGCATTTTTAAAACCCTCGAGGGCCAGTGAAATAGTAAACAAACAACAACAATTAATAATATACACAAATAGTTCAATTTTTCTCGATATGCTGGATCCTGGACACTTCGGAATTTAGGTGATGTATATGAAATTTGTACAAAATGTTCAGTAGAATATTTGGAATCGATTTAAATAACCTTCATTTCAATTATGCATTTAATCAACCCTTGGGGGCCAGT
The DNA here is from genome assembly GCA_034509805.1 of Sipha maydis. Taxonomy (NCBI): domain Eukaryota; kingdom Metazoa; phylum Arthropoda; class Insecta; order Hemiptera; family Aphididae; genus Sipha; species Sipha maydis. The sequence continues at coordinate 238,461 of JASXSY010002107.1, forward strand.
GAAATAGTAAACAAACAATAACAATATATAATATACTAAAATAGTTCAATTTTTCTAAATATGCTGGATCCTGGACACTTGTGCATTTGGGCGATGTTTATGAAATTTGTACATAATGTTCAGTAGAACATTTGGAATCGATTTGAATAACCCTTATATTAATTATGCATTTAATCAACCCCTGAGGGCCAGTGAATTTGTAAACAAACAACAACAGTATATAATATACTCAAATAGTTCAATTTTTCTCGATATGCTGGATCGTGGACACTTGGGAATTTAGATGATGTTTATGAAATTTGTACAAAATGTTCAGTAGAAAATTTGGAATAGATTTGGATAACCCTCATTTCAATTATGCATTTTTAAACCCTTGAGGGCCAGTGAAATAGTAAACAAACAATAACAATATATAATATACTAAAATAGTTCAATTTTTCTCGATATGCTGGATCCTGGACACTTGGGAATTTAGATGATGTTTATGAAATTTGTACAAAATGTTCAGTAGAAAATTTGGAATAGATTTGGATAACCCTCATTTCAATTATGCATTTTTAAAACCCTCGAGGGCCAGTGAAATAGTAAACAAACAACAACAATTAATAATATACACAAATAGTTCAATTTTTCTCGATATGCTGGATCCTGGACACTTGTACATTTGGGCGATGTTTATGAAATTTGTACATAAGGTTCAGAAGAACATTTGGAATCGATTTGAATAACCCTCATTTAAATTATGCATTTAATCAACCCTTGAGGGCCAGTGAAATTGTAAACAATCAACAACAATTTAAAATATACTCAAATAGTTCAATTTTTCTCGATATGCTGGATCCTGGACACTTGTGCATTTGGGCGATGTTTATGAAATTTGTACATAATGTTCAGTAGAACATTTGGAATCGATTTGAATAACCCTCATATTAATTATGCATTTAATCAACCCCTGAGGGCCAGTGAAATTGTAAACAAACAACAACAATATATAATATACTCAAATAGTTCAATTTTTCTCGATATGCTGGATCCTGGACACTTGGGAATTTAGGTGATGTTTATGAAATTTGTACAAAATGTTCAGTAGAAAATTTGGAATATATTTGGATAACCCTCATTTCAATTATGCATTTTTAAAACCCTTGAGGGCCAGTGAAATAGTAAACAAACAACAACAATTAATAATATACACAAATAGTTCAATTTTTCTCGATATGCTGGATCCTGGACACTTGTGCATTTGGGCGATGATTATGAAATTTGTACATAATGTTCAGTAGAACATTTGGAATCGATTTGAATATCCCTCATTTCAGTTTTGCATTTTTACAACCCTTGAGGGCCAGTGAAATTGTAAACAAACAACAACAATATATAATATTCTCAAATAGTACGAGTTTTCTCGATATGCTGGATCTTGGACACCTGGGCTTTAAGGCGATCATTATGAAATTTGTACAAAATGTTCAGTAGAATATTTGGAATCGATTAAAATAACCTTCATTTCAATTATGCATTTAATCAACCCTTGAGGGCCAGTGAAATAGTAAACAAATAATAACAATATATAATATACTAAAATAGTTCAATTTTTCTCGATATGCTGGATCCTGGACACTTGGGAATTTAGGTGATGTTTATGAAATTTGTACAAAATGTTCAGTAGAATATTTGGAATCGATTTAAATAACCTTCATTTCAATTATGCATTTAATCAAC